>VDFB02364376.1:0-49842 GCA_007258455.2 Sequoia sempervirens
TAACAATTAATGAGTTAAAAATTTCAAATTTATATCTAAAGTCAAAACACATGATAACTTGGCCTAAGTTTTAGGGTGTTTTGGTTAATGATTCATCTAACCCCTATATCCTTTTGGTTTTTTGATCTCATCTAATGTTTTGATCACTTTTTTAGGTTAGGAAATCAAAAGGCGCAGAGGAAACAAAAGGAAAGCTTCTTATGAAATCATTTCTCTATTGTATCAAGTGTCTTTAGACACTCTTGGAAGCATTTATAATTCCAAGTTTAAAGGATTTTATCACTTCAAGATTTTAGGACTCAATAGATTTAAATTTGGGCTCTAAAAAGAAAAATACAAAAGGCTTAAAATGAACATTAGGACTACAACTTACTTGAGTTTGTTTCTTTGGATAATAATTGAACAAATGTCTTTCACTTATGATTTGGTGCTCTAAAACAAACTCACATTTTGATTTGAGGATTTAAAAAGAACAAGTGTAGCTTTGTTTTTGTGAAGGCTTACTTAAGCTAAAGCCATTGAAAGGGCATTATGCGCTTCTCACCGTGCTTTATAGCGTCTTGAGAATCAAAAGGCCTTTTTCATGGCTTTGGTGAGATAACAATCACCTACACACTTTGATTTGGGCTTAAAATTGAACAAAAATCTTGTGCGGTGTGGTGGGGCTTTGTTAGTATATTTTCTCTCTCTTTGTGCTGGATTGATCGAGTTACGAATATTGTTCTTCATTCGCTTGTGTTTATCCTAGAGGGCCTGCCTTGGGGAAAAAGTACTCACCCAAGGGAATGACTCAACTGGTAACACTCTAAAGCCAAGAGTATTTCCAGCAGGGATATAAATGTGGATATTGGATGAAGCCTTGATATCCTACCACGGTTGGTCCGACAAGATGGATCGAAGGGAACTCTTGTGGGTGTGAGTCAATCTCCACGAATGAAAAGTCATATTAAAACCCATGTGCTAGAATTTGCCAAATCCATTAATCTATTTGTTGGTGCAAGCGGTGGATTACGAGAGCGCTACACTACGGTCTTCTAGTAGAAATGGAAAGCATGCCATGGGAGTTTCATGGAGGTGTTGATGCTTAGCTGCCACAATATAAGTGGGTGTCATGGAGGGAGCAGTGGGGTCAAGCATCCTAACCATTCACTAGAATGGCGTAGTTGGACTTGTCAAGTGGGAATCCAACAAATATTGTCTTACACATCCATAGGATTGTACTTGACCTTGGGTTACAAAATGCATTGCTTGTCCGAAAACACCATGGAAACAAGCAACAGCATCATCAATTTCAAACCCTTTTGGAGACAAATGCCATTGACTCAATCCATATGTTATTTCTTTCCCTTGGGATTCACATCCTTAGAGGTTTCTAAACATTAGATTATATCTCAATTTGTCTCCTTAAGTAAACAATACGAAAACCCTTGCCTTAAGTTCATTGAAATTCCACATAACATATCTTGTGGGGTTTTGAAGAAATTAAGACATTGGACATCTTAGTTTGAATACTTAATCAAAGAAAGTGTTTTTGTTAAAATAAAGCCATTAAAAAAACCTAAGAAAAATGAATTTTCATGTGTGATTGAAGACTCACAATCCCAAAGTAAAAAATCATTGGTTGGAAATCCAAAAATGAATGTTCAAATGAAATCATTTCTTGGTTACAAAGGTCTTTAGGAAGCATTTCCATGCTCTTCAATACCTAGGTCTAAGCAAACAAAGTGTCTTTTTTAGGTTCATCTAAGGGTCAAGACAAATCAAAACCTCTCTTCATACATCCTTCAAAACATCAAAACAACATCATCTCACAATCACCTTTTGGAAAATCTTGAACTCATCCTTGATACTAGGCTTTGTGGAAAAATAAAAAAATCATCCGAAACATTGAGACTATATTCTTGAAAACATTATCAAAATCACTTTTGGCTAGGTATGTGTAGATGCATCCTTTTGCATATGCTTAGTCAAAGTTATCAAAATCACTTGCCTAAGCTTAGTATATGTAGATGAATCCTTCTTCATATACTTAGCAAAGCTATCATCTTGTTTGAATAGATGTGGGTAGATGCATCCTTCTCCTCACACATATTCAAAATCATCATCCTTTGAAAAAATCTATCCCTTAGATTATTATCCAACATCTTAGGGTCTTTTTGTTCAAAATCAAAGCAAAATAAAAAACCAAAATCAAGGACAAAATCCCAAATCCAAAATCCAATCAAAATCAAAATCTGCAAGTCCTAAAAGGCCTAGTATCTCATTCAAGATTTCTCAAAATCCAAAACATCCACATCATCCATCCCTTAAATCATCACCATATAGTCACCTTTGATCCTCAAGGCATCCTAAAAACTTTTTACGTTGTACATAAAATAGGGATTAATCCAAAGAATCAAGAGATTCATCTCCCATATTCTCAAAGAGTGGTCCTTGTTTTATGGTTCTAACTAGATCTCAATACAAGAAGAGTATGGAAGCCAACAAAGAAACACCTGCTTCAAGTGATCTTAGCCAAACAAACATTGAAATGAATCCTGCCAAATCAAGTAATCTGTTGACTCTCTCATCATTGCAAAATCTGCAAGAGGAAAACCAAGAAGAGGACCTTACTTTTGGAATGTCTCATGAGGAAATGACTAAAATACTCCAAAATCTAGAGAACCATAAAATCATTAACATCATGATGAGGCTTAACCCTTTTTTATACATGCTTGAGCTAGCAAAACAAGGGGCCAAGTTACCTTCAGATTTTGATGTGAGTACTCTAGTAGAGACATATTTTCCACCAATCTCATCCACCATTCCCATCTCATCTACACCCCCATCTCAAAACATCACGCAAAACATTCCACAAATCACATCATTTTCTCCAACCCAGCCTAATGTCAATAAGGGAAACACATTCCTCAATGCTCTTCAAGCACATCCCCTTGTTAATAATCAAAATTTGGATGCAAATACAATATTGGAACAAAACATACCCCAAAATCCATTGCACAAGAATGTTCCTCTCACCTTCCATCACAATCCATCATCCTCATTTTTTCACGCAACACCTCAAACACCTCTCCTCACAAACCCACAAGACGAGGGAGATATGTTCAAACCAGGGGGCATGTTCAACACCACAACATTTTCACAACAACTAACACCCCTTACATTTCCACCTCTCCCACCATTGACATTGTCATCTACACCACTCCTTGGTTTAGGGCTTCCCCCTCTACCAAGTATCAATCAAAACAACATTCCAACCATGAATCAAAGCATTATGCCAAATGCTCAAAACTTATTGTTGACATCGTAACAACAAACGACAAACACACAAGCAATGGAAACATCATCAAACACCCCCATAACATCGCAAAGCATGGTCTCTCAAGGGCCAATCACATCAACGGCACCACTCATCACTCAAACCACCACACCAACAACACTATTCACCAATCAAATAATCAACATGACATCACCATTCACCACTACCACAAACACCATTCTGAATCCACCACCAGCTCCACCACTACCAACTTCCACCACATCAAGTCAATATAATGTAGCATTGCAAGCTAATTTTCAAAGAGGATACCAACAAGTGCAGAAACAAAAAGTCGTATACCTAGTTGCTCAACAAGCCACTCAAGTTGAAGTTGCCCAAGCAGCCCAAGCAACACAAGCCACATTACAAGTGCAAAAATCCCAAGCTTTATTGAAACAACAACAACAAGAAGCCACACAAGCATTGCAAGCACAAAAGGTTGCTCAAGCACAACTTCTATTGCAACAACAAGCAGCATAAATGCAAACAGCCCAAGCGCAAGCTCAAGCGCAAACTCAATATCAAGCACAGCAAGCACAAGCACAACTTCTTGCACAAGCAGCGCAATTGCAAGAATATCAACAAGCATTAAAGCAATATCAAGAGCAACAAGAAGCAATAGAATTGGCAGCCCAAAAAAAAGCGTTGTGGGAACAACAACAAGCACAACAACAAGCGTTGTTGGAACAACAACAAGATGCAACAACAAGCACAAAATCTTATACGGCAACAACAAGATCAACAACAGGCATTGTTCATACAAAACCAGGTGGAAGCCTACCTCGCTCGGCAGAACATACATATACCATTGAACAACACACTGACCAACCCATCCATCCAACCAATGATTGAAACACCCCAAAACACTTTCATCCCACCCCCTGATCCATAAAATGATGTGACGACACAACTTGGGTTGCTCTTTCATAACAATTACTTTCGACCTTCAATCAAAATGAACAGCAAAACACCAAGCAACTTGTGTCCCTATCCATTGATAGAACCCTAGTATGAAACCATTCCCCAAGGTTGGAAATCTAGAGGTGACAAATATTGAGGGATGGGAAACCATGAAGATCACATCAGGGAATTCCAGGTACATTGCATGGAAGTCACATATGACGATACTTATCTGATGTGACTATTTCCTAGGAGCTTGGTAGGCCATGCTATGGAAAGTTCTCTCACTTACCTTTAGGCATTAGAACATTCTAGGAAATTAGGGATGCATTCATTAGAAACTATGCATGTAACATTACAATGGATGTTAGTCTCGAAGAACTCTAGGCTCTAAAACAAGGAAAGAATGAGTCTTTCACCTCATTCCTACAATGATGGAGATCCAAGGCCAATCAGAGCAAGTAGACCATGCTAGAAGAATAACAAGTTTGCACCATTATAGCCAACCTTGAATGCCACTTGGGATTTCATCTCCAAGGTTCAGGGCATCACCACATATGAGCAATTGATCTCCAAAGTGCTCAGCATTGAAAGATCCCTTGTGACTCAACCCACAGAATCAACATCATAAAAAAAAAAAAAAAATAACCGCTCACCATCCAATTACAACTATAAACATCATACATGGGTAAGGAACAAAAATGTTACTAATGATGGTGTTTTCGACGCTAAGGTGGTCATTAGTGCCCCTTGCCAAAATACACCTACACCACAAATCCAAATCCAACACCAAAACAATCATCATGCAATCCAGTAATCAAACAACAATCCAACAATCAACAATCTCAATGATCAAAGAGGACCACCCCAACGCAAAAGTTATCCCAAACAAAAATACACCATTTTGGGGGAACCACTTGAGGCCATAATGAAAAAGTTGATCGACGAAACACTCATCAAGCCTCCTACATTTGAAAACTACCAAGAACCCGATGTCAAACCTCCCTTGGTATAATGAGAATCAACTTTGTGAATTTCATAAAATCAAAGCCACACCACAAGCGGTTACGTGAGACTCAAACATCATCAAGATCTCATGACAAAAATCATAAGCGTGGAACAACCTACAATCAAGATCTTAAGATATATCTGAATCGTTATTAGAATCATGGTAACAAAGACAATATTAAAATGATAAAGGGAAGGTGTAAATCGTATTATGCGAAATAGTCGTTGCCTCCCTAAATGAGGACTACATGGTCATCACCATCAAGGGTGCCCATGTCGAAGATTGTGGAGTCACCACAAGAGGTGGCAAGGTAACCATTGCAGGATCATCCCAACCAAATAGAGTCCCTACATCTAGATCTATTCCTAATGGCTACAATGTCCTAGATCAACTCAAGAGAACACCAGCACACATCTCCATCATGGAGTTGTTAAAAATATCATCAGTTCACAAAAAGATCCTTGAAGAAGCACTAGCCTCATCCACTATCCCCACAGATCTCGATGCAGAGCAATTCCAAGCTATGGTCAGAAATATCATTATGCCAAATCTTCTTACATTCTCTAACCAAGATTTCCTCACCCAACCATCTCACAACCATGCACTTCACTTGGAAGCCATAGCACACAAGAGTAAAATCAAAAGGGTCCTAGTGGATGGAGGTGTAGGCTTGAACATATGTTCCCTAAGCCTTATCAAGCATTTGAAAATATCAGAAGATTCCATCGACAAAGGAAAGGGCATCATGATAAGAGCATATGATGACCAAGAAAGATTGTCTTAGGGCATGATTAAACTCCCTATTCAAGTAGGTCCAACCCTCATGGAAACCACTTGTCAGGTCTTGGACCTTGACTTGCCATATAATATCCTCCTGGGCCACCCATGGATCCATGCGATGAAAGCCGTAGCATCAACCTTCCACCAATGTGTGAAATTTACACATGATGGACAAGAGGTTACTGTCCATGGAGACCCTGAACCATTTTCATATTGCAAAAATCTTGAGGCAAAGTATTACAAAATTCCCCAAATGCCAAAAAATGATGAGGGCCCATCCACATCATATATTGACCCCGCCACCCTCACATCCAATTTTGAGACAAAGACACCTGCCATTCCTACCATATACAACATCAAGATCATCATCCATGAAGATGGTTGTGGAAGTTACAAACTCCCTAACAATGCCATAGGAGAGTTACCACAATCTCCTAGATCATGAGGACGTCCACAAGAAAATCAAGCTTCCGCATCACAAGTGTATCCTGAAGACTATCCAAAATTCACAAGATGGAGAGACCTTGGCTAGGAGGTTATTGAAGTAGATCCATCACACATGCTCTATCAAGATGAAAGACCAGTACCATATTTACCAATGGATGAGACAAGCAAGGGCCTACAAATGATGCTTGCAATGGGTTACGATAGAAATCAAAGACTGGGACAAAATGACAATGGCCTCACAATACCCATCATGCCAGAGACGCGACCCATAAAAAATCTTGGCCTTGGATGTACCCCTTTGAGTATAACCATACATGGCCGAAGTCCTCTGGTTAGAATGATTAAAACATCTCTCCTCGGCCAATAGTAGCAGAAGTACGCTCATCAACATCCATAGGTAGAGACATACATAACTTTATAACTGAGGCCTATATTAGTAGTGATGACGAAGATACCATGACCAATCTACCTAGCTTATTTGAGGACATTTCCCTGTGTATGATTAGCACCATCTCCTTTGAGCCAGACCAACAAGATCATGAGATTCGTCTAGTCTATCCCCAACTCATCGACTATGACCAACGAGGACCACCGATTCTTGATACATTTGAAAATGATGAGGCACTCTCATAATTCATGGGATTACGGGACAACATTCCATATGGGGATCACAAAGAAGGCTTTATAATAGAATTGGACACATATGCCTATTATGGGGAAATGATTGAATCCTTCAATCGCAAAAGTGAGAAACTAAGAATCATATCCCAGCCTTTGAGTGAAAACCACATTGTGGCACTCTCTGACAAGAAAAAGTAAAAATAAAGGTCGTATCCAATGGTGAAAACCTCTCTAAGGTGCCTGAGGATGAAGGATTCAATCTTCCCTTAAGAGCTATTCATTAGGATAAGTTAGCAGTCTTGGCCGAAAAATGCAATCCTATCAACCTAGGAACATAGGAGACCCCACATATTACATTCTATGTGGAATCACTATTATCAGAAGAGCAAGAACTTCTAGCAGCATTCCTAAAGGAAAGACAAATAAACTTTGCATGGAGTTATAGTAACATGCCAGGGCCTGATCCAAAGACTATGGTTCATCACTTAGCAATGTATCCAGAAGCAAAGTCGGTCAAACAAAAGCTTTGAAAAATGCATCCTCAAATCACTTTGTTAGTAAAAATGGAGCTCAAAAAGTTGTTAGATGCAGGATTCATTCGACCAATAGACTATCCAGAATGGGTATCAAACTTGGCTTGTTTCAAAACCTGATGGAGCCATCGGTACCTGAACTTCAAGATTTGAACAAGGCATGTCAAGGATGATTTTCCGCTTCTAACATACGACATGATAGTAGTAGATATGATAGGGACGAGATACTATGCTCCCACTAATGGGCCAGTTTTTGGGATACAATCCAGATGTTGATAGCAAGAGGATCAACACAAGACAACTTTCACTTGTCCATAGGGGACATACTGTTGGAATATGATGCCATTCAGCCTAAAGAACGTAGGGGAAAAAAATCAAAGGGCCATGACATTGATCTTCCACGACATGATTCATAAAACAATTGAAGACTATATCGATGACATCCTAGCAAAATCTAGAAAAAGAAAAGATCACATAGTAACTCTAAGTGCCATTTTTGACAGACTGGAGGAATACAAAGTCATACTAAATCCCAAGAAGTGCATCTTCAGCATACAATTAGGTAAACTACTAGGATATATAGTATCGATAGAGGGGGTATGGTGGATCCAACAAAGGGAAGCAATCCTCGAGATGGAAGCACCAACAACATTAAAATAACTGAGAGGTTTTCAAGGCCACCTTCAATCCATCTAACGATTCAAGCACAACTAGCAGACAAGCATAACCCATATTCTCACCTACTCCACAAGGGGGTAGCATACAAATGGGATATAAAATGCAAAGAGGAATTTAACAAAATCAAGGAATATCTACTTACACCGCCGGTTTAATGCCACTATCCCCAGGAAAAGCCATTGATTCTATATGTATCGGCAACAACAACAGCCCTTGGAGCTCTCCTAGCTCAGCATGATGAAAACAAAATAGAGAGGGCTATCTATTATATCAGCAAAACAATGGTCAGACATGAGCTAAACTACTCATTCATCAAAAAATCATGCCTCACAGTAGTGTTTGCATCCAAAAAGTTCATACATTACATGTTGCCACACAAGATAAAGCTCATCGTGAAAATTGATCCCCTCAAGTATCTCTTATCAAAGGCAATGCTCACAGGAAGAATTGCAAAATGGGTAATGATACTGTCAAAGTATGACATTGAGTATGTAGAGCGGAAAGCCATTAAAGGTCAAGTTATTGCAAATCAATTGGTAGAGGCACCAATTTATGTTGAGAATCCTCTTGTATCTGAATTTCCAGATGAATCCATTTTTAACCTCAACATAGCGGACCACTGGAAACTATACTTCGATAGTTCATACACACAACACGGATCAGGATTTGGTGTCTTCTTCATCACCCCACAAGGGGATTGCATACCAAGGTCATACAAATTAGCATTTCCCTACACTAATAATATTACAAAATATAAGGCTTTGACTATAGGTCTTAGGATAGTAGTGCAGTGGAACATCATAGCTCTCAAGGTGTATGGAGACTCTCAGTTGATCATAAATTAGGTCAATAATGAATATCAAACTAAGGATGACAAGCTCACTCCATACAAGAAATTGGTGGACTCTAAGGGAATCCTTCATTGACATAACATTTGAAAAGATTCCAAGAACCAACAATAGAGTAGTAGATGCCATGGCTACAATTGGGTCCCTATTAGATATCCCCAACAACATCCCAAAATATGAATTTCTGATCAAGCAGCTTCTCGTACCCGCATTTGAGGTACTGCAATCGAAATATGTGTGTGAAATCATTGGTCCTAGAGATCCTTGGTATCATGACATCTATGCATACCTTCGCATAGGAGTCATACCTACTAACCTCCCATCAAACCTAAAACAAACCTTTGTCAAAAAGGCATCCAGATTTTTCATCCTAGGTAATACCTTATACCATAGAAGCATAGAGGGTACCTTGCTACACTACTTAAACATTGAGGAGGCATTAACCACTTTAATTGAGGTACACAATGGTATCTGTGGTTCACACTCAAGTGGAATGACCATAGCCAAGAAACTGCTAAGGATGGGGTATTATTGGCCCACAATGGAAAGAGAAGAAAATGATCATGTTAAAAAGTGTCTACAATGTCAGCAACATGGGAACCTCATCCATGCTCCAGCTCAAGAGCTCCACCCTATCATCACACCATGGCCCTTTTCACAGTGGGGACTCGATCTCATTGGGAAAATCACACCTACCTCATCCAATGGCCATAAATTCATCATAACTGCAACTGAGTACTTCACAAACTGGGTGGAGGCCATACCCATGACGTATATCACTAGGAAGAAAATCTCAAAATTCATCCTGAACTATCTCATCTGTCGTTACGGTGTCTCACAAGCCATTATCTTAGATAATGGAACACCATTCAAGAACTAGGAGGTTCGCGACTTGTATGAGAAATTCAAAATCTAACATTGCTTTTCCACCCCATACTATCCCCAAGGCAATGGCCAAGTAGAAGCTACAAACAAAACTATCCTCAAAATCCTCAAGAAAACAGTCAATGATGTAGGTTGTGACTGGCATTTGTAGCTAAATCTCACCCTCTGGGCTTATTGAACCAACATCCGCACACCCACCTGCGCCACCCCCTTCTCCTTGGTCTACGGATCAGAAGCAGTTCTCCCCATTGAGATCAAGATCCCATCCCTCAGGATATCACTGCAAAACCTCATCATGGATGAAGAGTATCAAGTATCAAGACTAAATGAGCTTGAGCTACTGGATGACCAATGGATAGATGCTTTAAATCATTTGCAAGTCTATTAGAATAGACTCAAATGAAACTACAACAAGAAAATTAGAAGCAGGACTTTCCTAGTTAGAGAACTGGTCTTAAAAGAAAATTAGAAGAATATCCCAAACCCAAACAGCAAAGGCAAGTTCGAACCTAATTGGTTGAGACCATTCATCATAACAACAAGTTACAAATTAGGGGCATATCAGCTATCAACACCTAAAGGGGAACCTCTACAGGAGCCCATGAATAGCTCCCATCTCAAAAAGTTTTATGCCTAAATCTTTTAAGGTATAGAACCAAAAAATTCAAAAAATCAGAAAAAGTCCTTAAAAAATGGTTACTTTGGCAAAAACTTGGAAAACAGCCGTCTTAGTGACAACAAAAAATTTTAAAAAATCAAAAAATAAAAATTCAAAAATTATTAAAAATAGTAAAGAGAAAAATCATCCTGAAGTAGAAACCACTTTGGTGGCACTTTGGACAAGTACCTTGGTGAAAAGCTGGAAAGCAAGCACCTTGCGTAAATAAGTACTTTCCATCCACCGGGATCTTTATGATTTGTTCTACATCGTCCATCCATTTCACTTCCATCATCCATCACATTCAGGTCTCCATCCATCACTCATCCACTTGCATCTACACCATAGCTTGGTCCTATTTTCGTATCATGATCCCTCCTAGCACTACTTCGGCCCATCCTCAAGGTTGGTTTTTCATGCGCTGCTCGGGGTAGTCTATGGCATCCTGCTTGGGGGCATGTTCTTATCAGAATCAGATTAAGTGTATGGTCTTAAAGTCCTCAAAATGTGAGAAAAATCGAAAGCAATAATCGAGAAAAATCAAAAACATCGAGAAAATCACGTAAAATCCAAAAACAACGTCAGAAAATCCAAAACATCCAAAACATCCAAAATCCAAAACATCAAAAAGGTCAAAAAGTCAAAATTAGAGGTTGTCTTGTCGAACTACGCCATCTCTAGCTTGAACATGGCAAGGTTGATCTTTGATCATCCCCAAAACATTTAAAATTGATCCTATAAGTCTGTCATAACAAAAGTGACATCTCATCATGTATATCATCATCTGTAAGAATTGGTCAAATTAGAGTGATTAGAACTACATGGTCTCTGCGTGTATGTAGGAAAGGCTAATCTATTGATCAGCCCACAGAGCTAGGATAGGTCTTTAGGTTAGTTTCTTGAGTCAAAATTCCCTTAAAATCTGAAAAATGGAGGTGAAAATCAAAACATTTGAAATCTCAAAATACCAAAAAGCCTCAAACATTGCAAAAGATTAAAACATCCAAATATTTGAAAAATCCATCCATCTCATCTCGCTTGCACCCGCAATAAACACCACTCACAATAAATTGATCGTCATCCTCAACCTTTGGTGAAACAGTTAGAAACAAGTCTAGTAGCTTAAATGTAAAGCTCAAAAGCATCAAGTCTCCAGACAGTATGTAAACAAGTTGGTCAATTCTTTGTGTTGATAGTCCATCATCCAAACAGGTCCATGTGATAAATACGATAGCTATCATGTCCTAGGATGTATCCTTCATACAATGGGCATTATTTATTGGAAAGAATACTTTGGATAAATGAAATGGCGTGCCACCATCCACTAACATGTCCTAGGATGTATCCTTCCTACAATGGGCATTATCTTTTGGCAATAGTTTTGGTTCTTATCCTTAAAAACACATTCCTTTTCGGTTAGCGGTATTGAAGAACATCAACTTGTTTGTGTGCTTTATCTTTGTCTTTTGACTTATCTTATTGTGCTAAGTCCAAGGACCTCTCGATGATATCCAAACAAAGGATTTAGAGAGATAGGAATGGGGCAACGATCATTATCCTTTTGTCTACTATGCTTGTTGGGAATTTTTATAAAATAACCTTGGTGAATACTTTCTTTGTTAGATGTGTATAGAGGATGTTTTGGATAGCTTGTTGACTATTGCATTGATTGGTTATACCTTTCATGTTTTGGTCCAAGATTTTTGAAACTTCTAAGGTGCATCCTAGCAAGGTTTTTGTATGTCAGGTGTGAACAAGAATACTCCTATCTATTTGTTGAGTCAAAGTCCATCACACTAGGTACAACGCCATCCTAGTTTTCTATACCCTAATGCATCGTGCCTACATGTGTTATCAAACATAAGGTAATTGGCCCTTTGAAAATCCCAACTCCTCGGCAAGAAATCATCATCATCATCATCATCATCTCATGTCTTTTTGGAATCTTTTATTTTCTTCTATCTCTTGCTTTTCATGCTAACAGGGTACCATGACAATTAATCATAATCATCACCATTGCATCTATCTTGCATCCAAAAACCATTAGCATACTACATAATGAATATCATACCATATAGAAAGCATTAATCATACCACATGCATTCATCCACATCATTGCATAATATAGATTGGTTATTCTAAACATCTCATAAACCATACATTTATCCACCTATTTGCATAATCATAAAAGCATCATCATATCATATCATGTGCATCCATATCATCCATACATATAAACATCATAATCATCTCATCATTAATAATGTCACTTTCATGGTACAAATCAGGATCAAGTGGGTGTAATATATCAAAAATAGGCATGAGGCTACCCATGGCTGATGACTTCTACATCATCAAATCTGTCTACATCAAATATTCGAGTTGAACTAATCTTGAACCTCTTTGTCGAGAGATCAACCTCAAATCAAACCTTTTTCCTGGACCTCTCAAGGCGATACCAGATAATTCTTCATTCGCTAGGGCAGCAATGGGGCATCCAAAAAAATCAGAGAAATTTTGACTTTTGATCAGAAGTTTATTCTTTGAACCAACCAACAAGTGCATTGCTTCAAAGGGGGCAAAATGTAGACATCGAAAATATGCAAATTGATATCGCGACACTCGATCCCGACTACAACATCGCTTTCCCTAATCATCCCTTGGTCTAACCATTTAATCAAATTCCCCTATCCGATTAAATTCATCAACTTTCATCTCTTAATTAAATAAACCATTTTATCTAATTAAGTCACTTTCTCTTGTTAATTAAATCAATCATCTGATCTAATTATCCCTATTTAATTAAATAATCAATTTATTTGATTAAATCTCTAAAGTCTATCCATTAAATTAAATAAATTAAAACCTTATTTGATTTAATCTAACACCATCTCTTTTAATTAAATAAATCAAAATCCTTATTTAATTAACTTCTTGTCATATTCCCCTCTTATTTGATTTAAATAAATCCATAAATTTGAGTCAAATAGGTCACATCATCTAACCTCTCTCATTAAATTAATTAACCCTTGATTAATTTAATCTTATCTCATGTCCCATCCTCTAGATAATGCAAGTTGCACATGAAAATAGATTTAATTCATTTATTAAATCTCTATTTTCCTCACAAGGCATCTTTTTGGAATATTCTCTCAATTTGAATTCAAAAATTCCTAGTCAACATGTACATCCAACAAGGCAATAAATTCATCTTACATGTCCTTTGCCTTGAGCCAAGTGGATTATTGCATTTTCCCTTCCCTCTTACATGTCATTTCAACAAATTTGAAATTCAAATTTAGGCATTTATTGGCACAAACCCCAAATCTTACATCCCTTCATCCATTCATGGCTTGACAAGTGGCATCATATCATTTAATGAATGTTAGTCCCACATTGCTCAAATTTGGGCATTCATCCATCTTGGCATTCTATAAATGAAGAGCTCCTCTCCTCATTTCATCATCATCCACAATCCAAGCAAAGTTACCATGCTCAAATATCTCTTGAATTTCATCCATTATCATTGAGTCATAGCTAGGTTTTGTAGATTTTTGGTTGGAATCTTCATTCTTCATCAACAAAGTGGATCAATCTCTTCATCATCAATCAACAAAGCTTGCATAGGAGTTGGGAAAGGGCCAATTTCCACATCAAATTGGCACCAACTCCCTCAAGATATCAAGAATTTATATTGCTTTCATAGGATTTAATCTCTTTTGTTGATTTCTCATTGTATTGCTTTCATTTTCCTATTTAGAGCATTGATAAATGGATTTCTTGAGGAACTTAGATTCTAACTTTCATTTCAATCTTCTAATGTGTTTGTTTTTTTTGTTTTGTAGGTATTAGGATCTTGGTTCACATAGTAACCAAACCAATGAAGCTGAGTCCCTATTACGTGAACAGTCTTACCTCCAGGACTGGTTGTAGTGGGACAACAATGTTTCTTTCCCTTGTAGCAGTCTGGCAGACATGGCATGTACGAACATGGCTATGTGCATCTCTGAATACTATTGGCCAATAGTATCCTAGTTTCAGGATTTGATGAGCAGTAGAAGGTCTAGATCCATGACCAGTGTCAAAATTTTCATGGAATTCTCTCAACACTCACGCTACTTCTTATTTTTTGAGGCATCGAAGGTAGACCCCTTCATGATTTATTTTGTAGAGTATAGATCCTTGCAGCATGTAATTGCTACTTTTCAATCTAAGGGCATGCTTTTGGACTCCCTGTAGACGAGGCAGGCACTTGTTATTTAGTAAGTAATAGACAATATCATCAAACCACTCTCTAGGAGAAACATCTTCGAGTTGATACTGCTGAACTGTGAACTCAGATCCTGATTCAGCTATCATTCAGGTGAGGGTCTACCCTTTTACCAACTTCATTGGTTGAATCTCCATGTCATATTCTTGTAGCAAGGTCACCCACTTTTCTCGTTTTTCCCCTAACTCATTCTGCATCAACAATGTCTTTACTATTGGATCGGGTACGATGGCGAACACCTTGTTTCGTAAGATGTAATTTCTGGATTTTTTGACTCCTTTGATGAGAGCATATGCTTTTTTTTCCAAACTATGATACCTTAGTTCAACATCCTTTAAGTGAGCTCTCATGAAGGCAATTGGGTGCTCATTTCCTTCATCATCTTTTTGAGTCAAAATGCTAGCACACGAATGGTCTAGGGAAAATGAGTAAACATAGAATGGTTTCAAATCATCTGGGTTGACTAGCGCAGGTGCATCAATAATGGCTTTCTTGATTTCCTCGAAGGCCTGCTTTTTCTTTGAAGTCCACTCTACTTTTGCATCTTGTTTCAACATTGCATTGAGTGACTTAATGATTTCAGCGAAGCTTGTAATGAATTTTCTAATGAAATTTACTTTCTGAAGAAAAACTTCAGCTCTTTCTTGCTGCCCGGCAGCTGAATCTTCAAAAGGAACTAAATAGGCTTAGGGTTTATTGATATCCCATGCTCTGAAATAACATGCCCAAGCAGCTTTCCTTGTGTAACCCCAAAGATGCATTTCTTTAGATTGAGCGAAATCCCCAATTCTCTGCACCTTTGAAAAAATTGCATAGATCAGAAACATGATCACCTCACTTTTTTGAGAACACTTTAATATCATCCATGTAAATGATGATGCATTTTTAGATTAGATCCTTGAAGGGTATATCCATCACATGCTGGAAAGTGGCACCAGCATTAATGAGTCTGAATGATATCCTCTTGTATGCAAAGGTCTGTCATTTAGTGGTGAACACTGTCTTGTTCCTATCTTCATATTGCACCATGAATTGATTATATATAGAATACCCATCTAAGAAGGACATCATCTATGAATCATTGATGATTTGTAGTACCTCATCTAATGAAGGCATTTTGATAGTTGTCCTTTCTCCGAAGCTCTGTTTAGATTGCAGAAATTGACACAAAGTTTTATTTCTCTGTTCTTTTTCCTAACCAGAACCAAATTGGCCACCCACGTAGAGTGCCTAACAGGAAAGATGATTCTGGTTGACAACAACTTCTACACTTTGTTGTAAATGATAGGGTCCATCAAGGTATTAATGGGTCGTTGTCGTTGTCAGAATGGTCGTACATCTAGCTTGAGAGGAATACTATGGGTGATAATTGAGGTGTTGTATGTCTTCAAATCCTCATAACTCCATGCAACTACATCATGATACTTTTGCAAAGCATCAATGATTCCTTTCTTTTCCTTTGGTATGCACACCTTTCCAATGAACACATTTTTAAACTCCTCGTCTGTTCTGAGGTTGTGAGTGTCACACTAATTGTTTATGAAATCCTTCTTTTCTTGTTGATCCTAATCCCTAATTTGATCTAAGTTGAATATATGCTCAAGTTGAACCATACCTCTAGGGATAGTGTTTTTTTTTTAGGTTGATAACCCCTTCTATGTCTAATTCAGCTTCTTCAGAGTCAGTCTCATAAATTATTTGGGCTGCAAACACGTCATAACTAGTGATAAACTCTAGGATGTGCTTGTCATCATTGAACACCTAAAAATGGGTAACATTATCTGGCACAGACAAAGTAGAAGTCAACTCAACAGTGAATATTTTGAGACCTGACAGTGACAATGGTTGAAGCGTGTTGGTGGATTGAGCCAAGGCATCAATAGTATTATTTTGTGATCGAGGGATCAATTGAATATTGAATGCATCTAGGATTTCTAAGAGATCCCAAACTCTATTCCAATAATTTTCTATCCTTCGATCATGGCATGAATATAATTTTCTAACTTGTTTCACTACCAGCTCTAAATCACCAAATACTTGCAACATTTTGAATTCCTTCCTTAGAGCCATTAAGAGACCATAAACTAATACCCTGTACTCTGCTATGTTATTGGTGTAATAAAACTAGAGCCTATGAGTAGAGAAGTAAGTCTTACCCATGGGGCTAATGAGTTCAAATATGGCTCCAAATCCTTGCTTGGATTTGGATCCATCAAAGTGCAAAGTCCAAAACTTAGGGGGTTCTTTGGCTTTGAGACCAATCAGGCATTTACAGTCCATTCTTGGCTATGTACTTGCATTTGTAGTCTCTTGGGTGGGAAATGTCTCAGCGTGGTTGGTGGTAGGTTGTCCGGTCAGTAGCTTCTTTTGAGATGTGACTTGTCCTTTGATATGTTCTACTACTATCTAACACAAGCAACACTCAATTTTTGAGTGGGAAGCATTGTGAACTCTGCACCAATTAGGAAACAAAAGCTCTTGGAAGTCCATTCTAGCCCCTAAGTTGAGTTGGTCTTGTATGCACTTCTCCATGAATTCTTGGAATCTACCTAGCAGTCAGAGATTATCGTCGTTGTAGGGTTCATCATCATATGATTCTACCAACATTTCTATGTTGTGGGGTGTATAGGCTAAGTTAGTCGGAGGGCTACACTACACCAGAAAGAATTCTTTAGTGACTTCTTCTTCTTGAAGTTATGATTCTTCCTGGTAAGCCACAAGAAAATAATTGCCTAATTCTATTTTAGCAAACAACACTTCATTAGTGTTGTTGTACTTCGTGATCATGAACTTCATGTGGATTTCCTAGTTGATGCGGATTTGGTTTGACAGTCCCTTCCATGGCAGCCACAAGTGGGAGAAATCAATTGTAGCATACCCATTTAATGCCCAAGTTAAGTCTCCTTCTCCTAGTATTTCTCATTGTTATGAAGATAATACTTTGATGTTAGAAAACCTATTCCATGAAGGTCATGAGAATCTTAGTTGTCCCCCTTCACCAAAAAAAATGCTTCTTGGCAAAGACAATTCAACCTTTGATCATTCTCTTACTTGTGATGAAGACCTTTTAGACAACCAACCTTAGAATGTCAAGAAAAATAGGTTTGTAGTTCTCCTCAACATCTTTCTCATAGGAAGGATATCATGATGCAAGACAAGAACTACAATAATGATATAGACTCTCACTTGCTAATGGATGTTAACATTATTCAACATCAACTCATCCTTTACCCCCCTTCACATTAACCTCCAACTCAACACAAACCCAAACTCATCCTCCACCCACCTCTGTCACGACCCCTATTTTTGGTAAGTAATTTATAATTCAATAATACTATTTTCAAGAATCTAATATTTAATTTAGTGAATGATTATATTGTTTGTATGTTTAATTAAATTAATTATTGGTGAAATAAAAGTACAAAGAAATAAAAAGAATTAATTATATTTTAATTAGAGAATTTATTTTGCAAATAAATGATAAAGAGTTGTTATTTAGAATAATTATTCTTAAATTGTAATTAAATGTTACCTCTTTGCTAACTATTTGGAGTAAATATTTAAATTGTTTGAATAAAATATATTTTGTTATTATTTACTTGGAACAAATATTCAATTTGCAATTACAAAATGGAAAAAAAAATATTGTGCATGAGTAGCGGAGGAATGTGCATGGAAAAATTAACTTTATTATTTTTATTTTCAAGATTAGGTATAGGGAAAAAACTAAAAGAAATCTTTAAAAAGAGGAAAAAGAATAACGAAAAGGGATACAACTGGTTTCAAAAAAAAACATTCTTGATTTGCTCTGCAAAAGATAATTGAAAAATGGTTGCCGGGAAAGAAGAGAAATAATTCTTGGGAAAAGAGGAAAGCCTTCAACAAAAGATTACCAGCAATTCAGAATGGGAAAGAGAGGAAACCGGAAGAGGAAATTTAATTGGAAAGCATTTTCTGGGTTTTTGTTTCATCTTTCCAATGTGTTTTAGTTTCAGAAGTGGAAAATTGATACTTTCCTTTGAAAATATTTCTTCTCTAAATTGGAAACCCTTTTAAAATAAAATCAATTACAAAATTGTGCAATATTGTAGCAATGTTTAATTTTTTGTGAGTGAAATTTAGATTCTTGGTTGTATAATCTACATTTTTCCTCTTCCTGTTATATAAAATTACATATATTAATATATTTGCACATATACAAATATATATTGTATATGCATAAAATTGGTCATACTTAATTATTCCTGACATTTAATTAAATATGTATTATTTAATTAATTCCTCTAAAAAATCTTCTACATGTAATTAAATTTAATCAATTTAATTATAGTGTTCATTCATTTTATTCTCCCACCATAATTAAATAAATCTATTTTATTTAATTATTCCATATATCTACTTGATTAAATTAAATAAATACATTTAATTTATTTAAGTTAATTATCATCCTTTGAATTTAATTAAATCTTTTTAATTAAATATAAATATCTCTTTTCTTTCTATTTTAAAACTTTCCTCTAATTAATTAAATACTTTTATTTAATTAATATCATTTCTTCAAATTTGATTAAATATTTTATTTAATTAAAGATCTTATGCTTTCTTCGAATCATAATTAGATATTCTGTTTAATTATGAAATCTTATGATTTCCTCGAAATCTTAATTAAATATTTATTTAGTTAAGTAAAATCAACATGCACTCATAAATAAATAATTGAATTAGATAATTCATTATTTATCTTATCAGAATCTTTCTATTTATCTTCTAAAAAGATGATTTTTAATTATCTCATCTTATCTCTTCCATGAAAATCAAAAAAATCTTGCTTTTTCTATTTTTCTCTTCAGTCTCATTCATATTCGATCGTTCGATCTGTTAGGAATTATCAGAGCCGTTAACCAACCCAGCCAATCAAAATCTTTGAAAACCTCTATAAATGCAGTGAAAATCCAGGCATTGGTTACAACACTGGACGAACACAACATACGCATACATTGTATTCTTGCATTTTAGCATTTTCAGCAATATTTCTCATCATAGCATAATCTTGCATTTAGCATAGTGTGCATTTTTAATATCTCATTCTTCAGTAGCCTACTTTGTTGAGCTTGGCATTCCGAATCTGAGAGCAACTTAAGCAAAGACGAAATGCTAGAGATAGAGAGCAATAAGATGACTTTGGAGAAGCTGCCATTAACAGTTTGCTTTTTTTTCTTTTCTTTTAGCTTCTTTGATTTAATGTTTTATTGATTGTGTTGTTATTAATTTAGATTGATCACATATTTCATACATGCATATATAATATTATATATATGTGAATACAACTCTTGTAAATTTTGAAGTTGAATTGCAAACTAGATTATGTTAATGCTATATATTCACATATATATACCAAACTGTGTATATATATGTAAATGTATATATATTATTATTATTAAATTGTATTTACATTCCCTTGTGAAGGATTTGTGGTTTTGAATTCATGATAGTGTTAGATGAGTGTTGGGCCTTTGAGAAATGCAAGCTTCGATTTCCTTACCCAGTTTCGATTCTGCTTATTGGGACTTTAAAATTGTAGCCATATATATATATATATATATTATGAAGATTACTTGCAATGAATTTTTTTGTGTATATATTGTTGTTCACAATCATGCTAGTGCTGGAAAATTTAATGATAAATTGCATATATATATATATATATATACATACATATATATTTGTGTATATAATTATATGAAACATGCTAAGAAATAGATCAATGTAGAATTTAAATGAGTAGATATATATCTATCTAAAAGTGGTTATATTATTTCATTGAAAAAGTGATTTTGTTGAGAAAGTGTATATATATATCTAGTTAAAAGTGGTTATTTTATTTCATTGCAAAAGTGGTTTTGTTGAGAAAGTGTGTGTGTGTGTATATATATATATCTGGCTAAAAGTGGTTATTTTATTTCTTTGTACTTTTATTTCACCACAAATTAATTTAATTTTTAACATGTATATACCTTGTTTGAAGCGGAAGGCTTTTCATATAACTTCGCCAGGGTTTCCATCAACTATTGAGTTGTCTTTGTTGTTGTAATATTGAATGTCACCGATTGTGTCAGTCATTTAAACGAATGGCTCTCAGTGCCTTTCTATCCAAAAGATTCCAATCCTCATCACTCATTGTTGCCAGTTTCTTGGATATTCCTTCCAACGGTCTCCATAAATCCTTCTGATTGAGATAATCCTCCATTTGCATCTTCCATAACTAATAGTTCTACCCATTGAATTTATCTACCTTCAATTTAGCCTCGACCACCATTTCTCCCACTTAATCATGAGACTCCCACTCAAACATGAGACTTTCCTGCAGACAATAATCGAATACAACCCACTCTAATCTACCACTTGTTAGGAATTGCAAGCAAAAAATTTCAACTAAAATGAAAATAAAGATTAAACAGAGGAATGAAAAACATAGAAATAATATTTAATAGCAAGAGACAATATTTAACGTGGTTCACCCAAACTTGGGCTACGTCCAGCAACAGAGATTCTAATATTATTATCCAGTAAATCAAACTGATTATAACTAATAATCTCTATAACTCAATACCATTGCAAATGCTACAATACAAATTTCAACATAAACCCTAATCCTTAGTCTTTTATCAAGACTTATGTTGGTTACAAAAATAGGGTTTTTTTATGTCGACGAATAGAAAAGTAACGCCTAACACCTTTATAAAATAATAAAAATTGTGAGAGGTTTTGGGGGTGCTACCCCTCAACCCTTCCCTATATTGCAATAGGGAGCACGCCAAGGGCACTGTGCCTGGACCCTGCAAGGGGCGCTACCCCTTGACCCCATCTTGGGGGCGCTACCCCCAAACCCCCATTAAATAATTTGGGGGGAAATCGCATTGACAAAAGTGGGGAAATTTAACCTCTGAGTCTAATTAGGCTCCATATACCAACACACAAGATGCAGTAAAATTGATCATATGTCTCTATCAGGACCTCCCATTGGATCTCGTAGCCCTCAATCCTAAGCTCTGCATCCTCCTCGGTCTCATAATAGTTATATAGTACCTATTGTCCTCGAGACAGGTCATACTATACACGCTCACCACGAATCGGTAATCTCAGGAAGTACACATCCTCTAGGGTGATTGTTGCCTCCCCTATAGGAAAATGGAAGTTGCTTGTCTCCAAGTGCCACCGCTTTGCTAACATTGTCAACACACCCTTGTTTGCCCTGATCAAGGGCATATATGTGACATAGAATAACCCTAGCTCTAATAGCACACCCCTCTCCTTATCGCCCAACTTGGCCCGCAACCGGAACATATCTAGCCTCGACTCTCATGTGTAAATAGGGGGAAGAAGGACCTAAACACATTGAGAAACCAATAATGTTAGTCTAAAACCCTCATTTGACCTATTGAATCTAAATTGACCAAGTCAAACCTTCCTAATCTAGAGAAAAATTTTAATCAAGCAATTACATCACACTTTTTAGCTAATGTGTCACATGAAATATAACTAGCTCAAAACTACAAATGCATCACACGCCTAATGAATGTGTCATTTTGTGCAACATATGAATCACACATCATCATTTGTGTCATTCCCCATCACAATTACAACTCAAAAATTCACTTGTGTCACACCACAAACATTTCCCACTCTATCCCTAGGAATTTGCATCACATCATGATGATTGTGTTGAGCTACTTGTCAATTGTGTTGTATGCGACACCAAATGTGTCGCATGGTGAGTGACGCATTCATTTCCTAAGCTATTTCCTAACCTAAATGCATGCAAAAAAAAAAAATTAAAGTGTGGGTTTGTCAAACATACCGGATCGGGCGCTCACTCATGTTAGCGGTAGGTGTAGATCTTGTATGCACGGTGGGAAGCCTCTAGAACTAGGGACATCTTCGCTACCTAATCACTCTAAGCTCTCAAGATTTCTAAATATGGAATGTGAAAATGACCCTTTTTCATCTTCGACTTGCCATTTATAGGTCCAACTCTAGGGTTTTTGACCTGCCTTGCTTTCTTGACACACCCTTTGCTACCCTAAACCTTGAATTTGACCCTATCTTTGACCTTGATCATCAATCCTATCTTCACCATCGCAATCCTGGTCATCCTTTTGTTTTATTGGGATAATTTTTCAAATTTTTGATTTTTTTTGAAAAATTGTCAAATTTTCCCAAGGGGGCATACCTATACCCTGACTTCATCGAGGCATCCTAGAGTACCTTTTGAGTGAATTTATTTGACACAATGCAATAAACTACATTATATCAAAGAGGGGCAAAATGTAGACATTGAAAAATGTCTTAATTCTGTGAGCGTCATTTTTCTTTGTCTTTGTCCTTTGATAACTGAATAATTTTAATTATTCAATTATGTTTGATCATATTTTTCTATTAATTAGATAATTTTAATTATTTAATTAATTCACTTTCTAATCTTTATTCTATCATGATCAATTAAATTAATTAATTGTGTCACTAATTCTCCTTCTTCTTCAATAGTTAAATAAATTATTATTTATATAATTATTTCTTTATCACCTTTCATCTAATTATTTAATGTCTCTATTTACATTTTCCCCTTATTTAATTGAAATGGTGGAATAATCATTTTAATTAAATTCCCATTTTCATTTTCTCCAAATAAATAATTTGAATGAAATATTTATTCTCCACTTGTCATTTTCTTCCATTTTTGAATAAATAATTTGAAATGAATTATTTATGTACCCTTCTCTAGTCAAAGATTCCTTTTCATTCATTTCTATAATAGCCTTCAATTATGTCATATCCATCAGGCATCATAGTGCATCAATTCTGGACCCTTGATCTTGGCATCTTTTCTGAGACTCAATCTCAACCATCCATTATGTAACATCCCTCTCATGCATCCTAATTCGTCGATCTTGGAATCCTTCTAGAGGATTAATCTTAGCCGTCCATTGGAATGGTTGTTTATAAAAGAAACCTTCTCCCTCCATTTTCAACTTAACAGCTAATTGTCTCCAACTTTCTAGCTTACTATTTTTCAGGTATTTTCACATGTGAAGTAGCAAATCTAAGGGAAAAAAATTGCAAAAAGGAGAAATAGGAGAACAAGGGAAGGGAATCAACAAATATGGGAAGTAATTTGTTTCATACTTTGCATTTCTAGTTCTTTCCATTATTTTGTATTCTCTTGTTGATATGGTTTAGTGGTCTAAAAGTGTTGGTTGTCACTTCTTATAGGCTAGGAATTCTCTAACCCCATCTTACATTTCCAATTAGGGGAGTAATAGGTCCCTTTCCATCATATGTCCTTTGGTATGCCTCCATTTTAGGTTCTCTATAGTTATGATTATCTCTTTTTGTTGAGTTATTACTTTCAAATAGTAGAACCCCTCCAACAAGTGACCTTGTCCTACAAAGTCAAGAGGACCTGGGGTCAATTAAAGATAATTCATATCTTTCACATGATTAATTAAAATTGTATGTAGATAGAGAGAGAATGGAAAGAATCCTTGAGGTTGAGGTTTTCCTTGGTGTGCATTCTAATTTCTAGATTGAATATTCCCTTGGATTATAGCTACATAATCCAAGTCACATGAAGAAAAGTAGAGAAAAAAGGTTCAATGAACTTCATAATTCCATTAGGGAGGAAGGAGAAATAACCTATAAGCTACAAGTGCCACAAGTTTGCAAGATGCACAAAGTCTCTCATGATTTAGGTTTCCAGAGAGTAACAGGGTAGCAAGTAGTGATTCCCTTTGAGTTGCCACCATCAAATGAAGAGAGAAAGCATAGTGGGTTTCCTAACAGAGTTTGGGTAACAAGGGAAGAGAAGCTAGGAAACAAGGGTATCACTAAGCACTCAACCAAATGGAAAAGTCTTTCCCAGTGGAGAAGCAATAGGGGAAGAGATAGGAGATTAGCATCATATATTCCTTCATCACTTAAGGAAAATCAATATTGAGGAGGGAGGAATTGTAATGTCCGTTTTTTAAAAAATAGCAATTACTATTTATAGTAAACTCGATTTTCAAAATAGTGAATCAAGACCTGTGGATAAATTGAGTAATTTGGATTTGCAAGATACATTTATTTAATCATTTTTAGGAGAAAAAATAATAATATTTTAAATTTATTATTAAGGGTCTAAATGGGGCATTAGATTTTGAAAGGAGAAATTATTATGCATTTTTGACATTTTCTGGGTTTAAAGTGTTGTAAGGGAATAACAGACATTTGGAAAATAGGTTTGGAGCTTTATGACAGGAGTTATTTCTAAGAAATGTAAGATTCCTTTGTGGGGCATCAGTTTTTGGGAGCCCAAGATGCTTCCAAAATTGGCATATCATAAAAAAGTTATTTTCTTGCATTATTCATTCATTCATGCATATTTTCTCTCACAGTTTGTGAATCTTCTTTAGAGGCTGATAAAATGATGAAGGAAAAATATCCAAGGTTGATAAACCAAGGATATTGAGGCTTGAAGAAAATGGTTTTGAAGGTATCTAGAGGCAATTCCATTCAGAGATTATAGTTGTGCTTCAGAAGCTTAGTTTGTGCATCGTTGTAGGTTTTTATTGAGGCTTTTAGTGAGTTTTGATTCATAGTTTGTAATCTGATTTGTTGCTATTGTAGCAACATATTTATCAATTGATATTTTTATAGAAAATAGTCCCTTTGCATATATATTTCAGTTATATTTTGTATTCAAAATCTAGTGCATCTCTTTGTGAAACAAGTGAGTTTGGTTGTGTATAAAGCTCTAGTGTTGGGGGTTATTTGCATTGTGTAATGTCAGATCTATGGACAGTAAAAAGTACAAATTGCAGGCCATTATAGTGCCAAAATTTCTTGTAAAATCCTCTATTGGAAATCTATTTTAAGTTGCTAAGTATTGTAGGATTATTGGAGCAATTCATTTGTACTTGATCTCACGGTTTGAAGCACATTGGAAAGTTTGAGGGTTTGCTCAAATTGGAGTGCATTTTGTATTTGAGAGCATTTTATGTTGTTAGAAGCAAATACATCTACAAATAAATTATTTCCTATGTGTGTATGTTGTTTCAAAATCATAGAGATTTTAGTGCGGTGTGTGATGTGAAGTTTGGCATCCTTTCAATGCATATTTTGGCTTTTGGTTATGAGTTTATCCAGTTCATTTGCTACAATTTACTTGTTGTAATCTACTATGTATGACAACAAAACTAATGTAATCCATGATATTTCTAGAAATATTTAATCATACGATAGTTGCATATCTACCTATGTTAATTTTTAAACAATTTGCTGCAATTGAAATTATACTCGATTTTCTCATTGTTGGTAATTTCTCTTACTTGAAAATTATTGAAATTGGGGATATTATAGTTAAGCGCTAGTGGAATATAAAGGCGCCCCCATTAACAGTGGAAGCCAAAGGTGCCCCGATTACTAGTGGAATTTGTGTGGGAGCATAAGTAGGATGAATAGTAAAAAAAAAGTTAAATTTGACCATGCATCTGAAACGATAGGTGGTAGGATTCCTTATCATAAAAAATCACAAAAATAAATTAGTGGGTAGCTCTTTTATCTTGTAATATCCAATACATTAACATGTATTTTATATTCAAAAATTAATTTCAATCTTTTAGGGGTCAAGCATAATGTAGTAAGTCACTTAGTTATAGTATTGCTCATAGAAAAATGACCAGATCCTATAAGTCTTCAATGGAATATTTGTATAATAAGTGGTATTCACTTCAAAGTTTATCTTATTGAAAATAAACAACATTTGAGCAAGTTAAATACATGAAATTTTGGCACCTATTGGTGGGTTTATCACTTTTAGTTACATTGAATATACAAAGGAATTTTGATGGCATTTTTTGGGTGGATTAGTAAAGATAATATGAAAAATAGGGTTAGGATCTGGTCCTTCAAAGAATACTAGAAAGAAAATTAAATTTTCAAGGGACGCTAAGCCTATGAGAAAATTCTTGGGGACTTGGGTTGCCTTGAAGAATCTAGAAACACCCTTTGAATTTTGGTTGACCTACACTTTGGGAATAGATTTAATTTCTCTAGAGCCTCAAGACAGTTTTGAAGGGTAGTCTACAACACAACCTATGCATGGACCTACTCTAGTTTACCATTTGAGAGATAGTTGTGGGTGATCCCACAATAGTGGTTTACAATTTTTGGCCAAACTGGACACTGAAATATTTTTTTTAACTAAATCTTCACTTCCAGACTTCCTATAAGCATTTCAAGCGTGAGAATTTGGAAGATAGTCTCAAACTAGTTTAAATGAAATCTTGTTTGTAAATTCTAAATATATATTTTTCAAAAAATTTGGAATCAGATTGCATTTTTTTTCCATCTCCCTCAAAAACTAGTTTTTTTCAAATAACAACATTTTAAAAAAGTGACGCTCACCATATAACTAACTTTTTTATGAAGGATAAAAATTCTAATTCTTTCAAATTTAGATTTGTAACTACGATATCTAGTGCTTCCACTTGGTTAGATAGTTTTTCATTGGAATATTTTTTCTTTAATCAAGTTTTGAAGTCAGGCAATTACAATTCAAACATAACACATTGTATAACGGGTAACTTTTTTTGTATGTATCGAAATTCAATTTTTTTTGTTGGATCAAGGACTTCAATATCTGGTGCACTCATATTTTTCAAAAAAAAAGTTTGATAATTTGCTATTTTTCCACATGTGAGCGGAGCTTAATTTTAAGTGAAAACCTATATTTAATAAAACTAAAAAATACATAATAAAACCAAAACATATTAAATTACGTTGGATAGCTCATTCTAAGACCACTTGATTTCCAATTGGGTCTGTGAAGTATCCACCATTTTCATCTTCAAACCAAGCTCCAAAGTGCAAAAATCTTTTTTTTTTTGTGAACAAGGTCAAAAGTTAGAAAAAAGGGGGTTTAAGTGGACCCCCAGGGGTTCGAGCAAACCAGGGTTCATTTGAACCCCCTTCCATAAAGGGATTTCCATTTGTTTTGGCCAGTTAGTACATACGCCCATTAAATGGGTTCGCTCGAACCCTGGATCAAGTGAACCCTCTTTTGGTTTGTTCGAACCCCCAAAATGAAAATTTTTGGCATGGGCCCATTTTTTACAAGTTTTCCTTCCTCATTCAAATTGTAAACCACTTTTCTGGGTTTACCCTTGTATGTACAATATACTATCAATACATTATGTGGAATTTGAGGTACAAGAGCCACATATATAAGGATATATCATTAGGATGAAGTTGTATATATTATTTTATTTGTTTAAGAGGTAATATAAGATATTGTTAGTATTAAGTTGTAATCTAAAAAATTATTAAATCTATTTATTTAATCCACCATTATCCTCAATGTATATTCTTTTACATTTTGCTATGTGTTATCCACACAATTTCTTTTTATTTGTACAACTCTGAACTTAGGGTTGATAAATTGGTAGCTTTCTTTTTTTGGATGCTTACATTTATTCCAAATGGATTGTCACATTTAAAATTGACAATCATTTTTTCATTAACTAAATTTAACATTCTCTTATGCCTTGTGATATATGAGTTGTATATACAAGGTCACATGTATGAATTTGACATTAATCCAATAGAAAATAATAGGTGGACAATGCTTAGTTCAAGAAAAATGACAAACTCAACAAAGTAGACATTTAAGGAAATATCATTCAAATAATTATAGTTCAAAATACTTGAATCTGAATATCTACAAAGATTATCATATTAAGAATGATGAGAGCTTTAGCAATTAGATTGCCCTATTGTTTCAAGCCATTGCTTGTGCCATGAAAAACCCAAAGGCAATATAGGCCATTCCCACCACTACCATGGGTTCAACCACAATACACTCAAAAAATTTATGACACTTTGTGCACTTGTGTTATTCCAACAGTTCCTTAAATAACTATCCATGAGAGATTGTATCCAATAAATGAGATTTGACTTAGTATTGAGAGAAAACTCATTAGAAAGAATAAATCAAAGTGAAGAAGAATGGTTGGTCTATAGAGAGGACTAGAAATAAAGTAGTTGCATCTCATCTTCTTGAAAGTCTTGCAAAACCGTATCACAAACTATAATGTGTTACAGAGGCATGGTGTAGGTAGAGGTGGGTTGAAGCAGATCCAATTAGCAGGGAATAATTAGTGTTGCCCTTCTGTTATATACAAGGAGAGACAAACAAGGATGTATCGTGCCAACCCATTTGAAATAGAATATTACATTTTTTCTCAATTACCTCGTTAATTGTTTTGTTATCTTGTTCACCTTGTCATTTTATAAATTAATTTAAAATTATGTAAAATAAATTGTATATGATTAATTGTTATCTCATATATTAATTTGAATAACATTAAAAATCTTCATTACTATTATATTATAAAAAAAAGACTTATTACTAATTATTATATTTTTGAAATTTTCTTTGAAATATTATTAACAAATTTCAAAACAAATTTAATGATATTTTACATATTAAAATTAAAAATTATATAATTAAAAAATATGATTTAAAAATAAAAAAATATATTTAAATAAAATTAAAGTTGATTACTTCTTCATTCAATGAGTATTATATTTTTAGATGACTCAAATATACATATATGCCAATAATGAGTCGCAAGAAATAGAAAATAGCGACTTACATTTAACGAGTAAAATATCCTAACTATCCATTTGAAAGCGCGTTCCCACACAATGTGCATATTAAAGATATAAATTTAATGGGAGAGCTCTTTCGAACCATAATTGCCTCTGTTTTTGTTTTTGGGTATTGATACAAGCATAAGAGCATCGCTTATTTTGACATGGCTGGTGCACCACACAGCAAGGTCCAAATTAATTCAAATTACAAGGAACCTATTTCGTAACTGGACAATTTTTTAAAACCATTCGAAAATTGTTAACCTAACTGAAAGTATTTTGTCCGCAGGGTGTAGGGTTTAAATTTGTAATTTTATGGTAAAAACGTGTAAACGGCCGTCAACGTTAAATCATATCCTCGTCTCTCTTACCTTCTCTGCCTGTCCGTCCTCTTCCGAAGTTGCTTCAAACATTATTATCTACCTTCCAACGTCACTGTCATTTGACGAAGGTTTTGTCCAGGTTGGAGATATTTTTGTGATAGCTTCATCAATACGCAGCCCTTTTCCACAGTGGGTCCGCGGCCGTCCCTCTTACTTTAACCCGCTGGATCTACGCAATTAATTCATCCTGACCGGTTGCGTGATGGTCACGCAGTGGCCTGTCGCTTTTGTTGCAAGATCGGGCCCACCGTCATGCATCTTCCACTGAGACTAGCACGCGGTTTCGTACACGCAATTTTCTATGCTTATCCTCCACTTCAATCTCCTCCATCTGCATCCTTTTTCAGTTCCCTTGTCTAGGTTCTTCTCATTTCCCTTTGCCTTCGAACCCTTGCCAAAACCTAAACGACACTGGTTTTTTTCTTCTGTGTTAAGTTCAGTTTAAGTCAATCGAAATGGCTTCCTCTTCTACAGCCACGCATAACCAGACTGAACCACAACATGCTTTTGATCAGGTCGCACCATCCCCTGCGTCTACATCCACGAAGTCCTGGCAGATATTTATTAACCATCGCGGACCTGATGTGAAATACACTTTCGCCAGCAAAATTCACCAGAAATTTGATGGCATGGGATTCCGAGCTTTCCTCGATGTAGAAGCAATTGATCCCGGCGATGTGATATCGGCAGAAATAAAAGCAGCAATGACTAGTGCCTCTCTTCACATTGCCATATTTTCTCCCAACTATGCCCAATCCAAATGGTGTTTGGATGAGCTAGCTTTCATGCTTCAAACTCCTGCTACAATCATTCCCGTTTTCTATCATGTTGAGCCCTCTGATCTCAGATGGACTGATAAGGGAAAGTACGCCGATGCATTTGCAGAACATGAAAAGAAAGGAAGATACACCCAGGAAAAGCTCAATGAGTGGAAAAAGGCACTCCACAACATTTCACTCCATTCCGGCTTCGAGGTCAAAAATAACGAGTATGTATTATTTTCTCTGTTTTTTCGATTTTTAAGTTGTAAATCGCATCGAAGTATGTATCATTTTTTCTATTACTTCGATAGTCAAGTCTTATATCCAATACATTGGTTCTACTTCTATTCTGTTAACAGAAGTATTTAAGTAGTTTGGTGTGTTCTATTTTAATTTTTATTCTCGGCTGTAAATGTTTAGGGATGAGGCCAGAGTTTTGAAGAATATTGTGAATAGTGCATTGAAAGTCATGAAAAATGTTCCCTTATCGGTCGCCGAACATCCAGTTGGATTGGATGAACTGGTACAAGGCTTCGAATCCCTTGCAAGGGAAGACGAAGTAAAGATCACGGGGATCGTGGGCATGGGAGGTAGTGGTAAAACCACATTGGCCAAAGAGCTCTACAACAGGAACTTTTCCTTATTTGACAGATGCAGTTTTGTTTCCGACGTGCGAGATGCAGCATCCAGAAATGCTCTGCATGATAAGCAGAAAAAGCTTCTAAGAGACCTCGGTGTCCAGCAGTCGGATTTCGATAGTGTAGATGAAGGCAAGGCCACTCTCACAAATCGTTTGAGCTCTCTTCGGGTGCTCATTGTTTTGGATGACGTGGATCACATTGACCAGGTGAATGCTCTATTGCCAAATAAAAACAACCTTGGATCCCAAAGTATGGTTATTCTAACAACCCGGGAATTGGGTGTCCTTAAATCATGCCGCATTTATAAAATGCCAGGACTTGAGAGGTCACATGCCGAGCAGCTATTCTGCTGGCATGCTTTCCTGCAATCCTCTCCACCTGCTGGATTTCAATCTCTGGTTGAAAAGTTCATCCAGGTTTGCGGTGGTTTGCCTCTATCACTTAAGGTTCTAGGGGGGCAGCTATATGGTAATGATTCTATAGCTTATTGGGAATCTCTATTAGATAAAATCTCAAGAATATTGCCTGGGGACATAATAAAAAGGCTACAGGTTAGCTACGATGCTCTGGATGAAGAAGAAAAAGAGATGTTCTTGGATGTAGCTTGTTTTCTCATTCGAGAATGGAAAGACACTGCTATAGCATTATGGGATGGATCGCGTTGGAGTGGTCTGCACGGTTTACAAACACTTGTGAATAAGTGTCTTGTGGAGCTGGTTTATGAGTATGATTGGAGAACCGAGTTCTACAGGGACAGGATAAGGATGCATGATCATTTCAGGGATATGGGAAGAGAGATTGCAAGTAGACACTCACCGTACCGTGTTTGGCGGCCAGAGCAGATTGATAACTTAAAGATGCATGTCGAGGTGAGGGTTATATTGGCACCCGATAACATTATGCATATCTGCGTTTTTCGTAGGTGCAAATAATTAGCTGAATAGGAGGGCACTTTCTTATGTTGCATGTTTTCGTTAATCATTGATAACTAAAATCGTTAAAACAATAAGTTGTACTTCTCTCTGCCTCTGCTTTTACTGAGTTGATTGAAACGCAATGTATTTCTGGATATTTTTTAAAATTCAGGATAGAATGCCACCAATTCGAGGGATACGATCTGCGGATGCTTTTGTGAAGTTCATAGACGACAACCGTCAGTCAAAGGGAAACTCAAGCAGACGATCCAAACGCCTTAAATTCTCAAATGGGTTGCAAATTCTTTCCGTGGAAGGAAACAAGTTTACGGAAAAATTCGCATCACTATCAGAAGATCTTGTGTGGCTTCGCTGGGATGGTTTTCCCCTTGAAAATATTCCACCATGGCTTACCTTAAGACATTTAAGTGTTTTACAGCTGTATGGTGCCAATGAGTTGGAATATTTGTGGGAAGACAATGCGGATGTAAGTATTTTGATTTCGTGGTTCAATAAGATTACTTCAGAACTTATTAACTCATGCTTTTCAGATTTGAATTAAATATAATACTCTTTGCGTGCAGGCTCCTTTGCAATTGAGAGAGCTTACTATATGTGGTAAAACAAATTTGAAACGACTTCCATGCTCAATTGGACGTCTTAAGTATCTGAAAATCCTTTCCTTTAGTTTTTATGGTAGTAGTTTGCCAGAAGAGTTCTGTGGCCTCCATTCGCTGGAGTATTTGTATTTAGACTCTCCAACGCTGCTTTCACTACCTGATTGTTTTGGCAATTTAATAAGCTTGAAGAATATAAAGCTGGAGTCTTTCAAGCAGTTGAGCATGTTGCCAGAGTCTTTCAAGCAGCTGATACACCTAGAAAAGCTGGATTTGTCAGATTGCCAAACGCTATCCTTACTACCTGATGGTTTTGGCAATTTAATAAACTTGAAGGATATAAACCTGTCGAATTGCCACCAGTTGAGCACATTGCCACAGTCTTTTGGCAAGTTAATAAACTTGAAAGATATAGACCTGTCGGCTTGTATACAGTTGAGCACGCTGCCAGAGTCTTTTGGCAATTTAATAAACTTGAAAGATATAAACCTGTCGTATTGTGAACAGTTGAGCATGTTGCCAGAGTCTTTTGGCAATTTAATAAACTTGAAAAATATAAACCTGTCGAATTGCCGCCAGTTGAGCACGTTGCCAGAGTCTTTTGGCAATTTAATAAATTTGAAGGATATAAACCTGTCGAATTGCCGCCAGTTGAGCACGTTGCCAGAGTCTTTTGGAAAGTTAATAAACTTGAAGGATATAAAGCTGTCCTGTTGCACCCGGTTGAGCAAGTTGCCAGAGTCTTTTGGCAATTTAATAAACTTGAAGGATATAGACCTGTCGTGTTGTGACTGGTTGAGCACGTTTCCAGAGTCTTTTGGCAATTTAATAAACTTGAAGGATATAAACCTGTCGTATTGGTGGGGGTTGAGGATGTTGCCAGAGTCTTTTGGCAGTTTAATAGGCTTACAGAAACTAGATCTATGTCGTTGCATTCGCTTGACCATGTTGCCAGATTCTTTCAAGCAGCTGATACACCTGGAGGTCCTACATTTATGGGGTTGTGCCAAGCTTCAACTAAAATTAGATATGCTTGAAAACATCAGGAAGCTCAAATTCTTGTATCTCGGGGGTTGCGAGGAGTTAGAAGATTTGCCTCATCACATAGTGAATCAGGCATCCTTGACAAACTTACCTCTAGCAGGTTGTGTCAAGTTAAGAGGTTTACCAACTAACATTGGTGAACTGGTAAGCCTCAAGTCTCTGATGATAGTTGATTGTCCCAAAGTAGAGAAAATAGAAGGTTTGCAACACTTGAAGTCACTGAAGCAACTGAGGCTTAAAAGTGCCTGGAAGGTGCCAGGTATACAAAGCTTGGAGAACTTGGAACGATTGGAAGCACTAGAGCTCACATGCGACACCATATCAGCTGTGAAACCTTGTATCCAGTCTCTCAAGGTAAAAGTAATAAAAACTGTTATAAATTCAGAGTTTTTGGTAATATGTAAATGTTCATGTTGCTGATTTGGAAACAATACGATTTGTAGGAATGTCCAAGTAATATGTGGATAAGAGGTAGCGTGAGCCGTTCCGCGGAACCAATTGTAAACTCTTTGGAGTTTCCTGATCTTACGGTCATGGAGTTGGAAACGCCGGACGATGTAGAGGAGATTCTAGATCAGTTTGATGCGGTTCCTCAGTTCTGTTATGTGGAGGGAAAGGAGAAGAATGGGGACAGGAAAGTCGTACGAATAAGTGTGTCACTCAAAAAATACGACTACACCATGGGAGACGCGAATTTCCGTGATCTACGGTGGCATTTCTTTGATGAATGGTATTCTGGAGTCAAGAATGAAAAAGCAATAGTGGTGAGGGGACGAGTAGAAAGAGTTGTGGAGGCTTTTAACAAATTATTGGCACTCCTGGAATAGGTTACTTGTTTTATAGTTTGGTATGTCTGATTTCACGCAACCAAAATAAGTTTCGTTTTATTTGAATTAGGGAGAATTGTAATGCTAAGTAGTAGTTTACTTTTGAGTTTATTTAAATTTTAGTGTTGATTTTGTCTTTTGTCTTTTAAAAAAAGTTTGCAGGGATACAATGGTATATATTAATATTTGTGTTCTTAAATATATATTATTATCATATATATAAAATATTATTTTTAATAAGTAATTGATTTATTTATTTATTTTCATTTTTAGAAATATCTTGTTTTAATTAATTTATTTATAGATTTTTTATTATTTGATTTGAATTATTAGAATCTAATGTAAATCTTTAATCTTTTGTTAATGATTTAAATGTTACAAGGGAAAAATATGCAGCTTATACTAATTGGATGATCAATCTTTATTTTAAAGTCAGTTTGTAACAACACCAATATCTTAATCTTATTTTTTTAATGGTTAGTCTTCAACTTCATGCACTCATCAATCTTCATTTGATTATTTCTTCCCTACTATGTATTTTTATGTCAATTGTTATGAGTATTGATTATGTTAAGTCAATGGAATAGGTTAGCTAGTAGAAATTTTAAAAGTTAAACATGTTAGAAGGATTAAATTATTTTATTTTTTTATAAATTTTTTAAACTTTTATTCAAATATCAAATAAGGCTAGATCAATCACAATACATGATATCAAGAGAAACAAAGTCAATAGAGACATAAATGACAAGCAAAGAGGAAATCAATGATCCTCATCAAAATTGTGATAAAGAGTTAATATTTAGAGATTGTTAAAGATCCATAAAGCATTGCATCCCATAGAAGTGCCTAAAATAGGTTTCTTAAGCTATTGTATGGAATTCTTGTATCAAAATATGATTTTTTTTTATGAATATATTGCTTATTGTCATAGTTGTTGTTAATCAAATTAAGAGAAGTACTCTACTTGATATAGATATAAGATTCTTTGGATAAAAATTGTAAATATAGTCATTGTTTTAGGCTACTAAAATCATATAATTTTTTATTTAATTAATGTAGAAATTAAACATTTAACTGGTGGTTTTTGCAGTTTAAATATAAAGTGATGAGAAATAGTTTATTGGTAGTGGTTGTTTATTTTTCAATCATGAACATTTTCCTAGATTTATATATAAGTGACTTTATAAATATTACTGTTTTATATATCTTTGATTGATCTTGTAAGATTGTAATACCAAGTAGTAGCCTAATTATGTCTTGCACAAATTTTGTGTTAGTGTGAATATTTATTCGATTCATTATACTTAAGTGTATTTAGGTTGACGAGGTTAGACAATATCTTGTCTAACTAAATGTGCAACCTCTTAGACCTTTGAAGGTTACGATGTTATTTGGTTAACCTCATGCACATACCTTTTGAGGTTGGAAGACTTTCCATCTCACCTCAAAAATCACTCAACACTAGGCACACATGGTTGATGACTTGGTCATAGAGGTTGTTGGTTTGCCAATTCCAAGTGATCATAAAGTTAACACTTATAGGAAGCTTGTCTACTCATTTTTACAACATCATGGGGAACTTGTCAATCCACTTGATAGGTGGATTTTTTCATACTTGCCTATATAGTCAAGCTCATATTGTAATCAACTTAAACTCTTTTACCAATATCATTTTGATAATGGAAGATTAGGCATATTGTTTGCAAGTGTATCTTTGTGGAAACACAAGGCTTTTGATGTCATGATCTTGGATGAAAATCCTAACATGATTAGGCCAAAATATAAGAAGTCATGTGATTTTGCAAGTCTTGGAATTGAAAGTCTTTACATACCTATGCAACCTTCGAAACTTGGTGCCCAAGATTCATTCAACTCCTCCATGAGAAGCTTTGAAGTAGCCTCCAAAGGAGTAGTCTACATTGTTGATCAAGTTGAAATTTTTGAAAAGCTCACTATTTTGACTAAGTCTTTGTTGCACTCCAGGTGACCTATATATTAGTTCAACTGACTACATCTATTACATTTACAGTAGTGCCTACCCCCACACAACTCCATTTTATTTCCTTTTAAAAAAACTTGGCACTATATGTTTGGATGGTTGTTTTTACTATTAGTGGTTTGCATAAATTAATTTTCGTTCATCAAAAGCTTTTTGTAAGAGGGGAAATAATTTTCTATTGTCAAAAATGGCAAAAAGGGTGCCTTTTTTTCTTTTTCTTTTTTGCAATAAACTTGCAAATGGGAGGGGGGCCTTTTTCTATTTTTTGCAATAAACTCTCAAAAAGGGGGCTCTTTTTTCTTTTTGTAATAAAATTATAATTTTGTGAGAGAGATCTTCTTTTGCAATGAATGTGGCAAAAGGAATGTGATAGGGGGAGGTGGATTTTGCTTTTGCCATTAATAAAAAATTGTAAAAGACAACTCATTGTTTTCTTTTACAATGAGTTTGGAAAAGGGGGATTTTTTTTATCATTTTACAAATGGAAGGAGGATTTGCGATTTTTACCTTAATTAAAAATTTGTAAAAGAGGATTCAATTTTCTATTTTGCAATAAATTTTAAAAAAGGGGTCTTAATAGGAGTTTATTTTTTATTTTTTTTGTATTTAATTAAGGTTTGCAAGACATAAATGAATATTGTCTTCTTAGTCATTTCATGACAATAAACTTGTAGAACTCAAATAGCAAATGAGCTTGTAAACACACTGTAAGAGAAGGGGAATTTGTTGCTCATGAGTCTTTTCATTCTTAAGAGAATCCCAAGGAGCAAACTTCCCTTAACTACCTCAAGCATTACTAAATGGAGAAATTGCAAAGGAGGTCATATAAAGGATAACTATTCAAGAAGACTACTTCAAAATATGAGAAAGAACAGTTCTAAGATCTCTTCCTCAGAAGGAATAGCTCTCGGCCAGAGGAATACAACATGATATCAAGATGCCGGTGTGGCGCACTAGATTCCAAAAGATGTGTTGGCATCCAAGGAAAACAAAGAATCAAAACCTTGAACATAAATGCTAAAGTCCTACTAATGTGCTCATACCCGAGGTATATTCAACAAAATAGATAAATAGAAAGCAAAAAATGATATAAAATACAAAGAAGAGTCAAGAATAAACTTACAACCGGTCGAGCACTTGAAACCTTTCTCCAAGCCTCACTTCAACAACCTACACACAAGAAAAATGAGAAAAAATGTTCAGGGTGTTTTGGGGCTTTCCATACTCAAACCCCCTTTTGTTGTTCCCACCTCCATGAACAACTAGATAGATAGAAAAAGTAGACAAATAAAGAGTGGTGAAAACAATCCTCACACAAGGAGGAGAAGCCACACCACATAATAGCAAGTAAAAAATGTTATCTATTCATAAATAGATAGACTGAGAGAGCATTACCAACAATCCTTGACCCCCTCTTGAATGCACAAATGCACTATTGAATACTAGCAAGAGATCTTTGGCTATTGGAGGGACCTTAGTTTGGCAGAGCTTTGCTTGTAGAAGAGATATTGCAAGGAGTAGAGAATAGAGTGAAATTGAAAGAGTAAAGTCAAGAATCTAAGAGAACTCCCAAAATGAGAGCAAGAAAGGGAGTTTTGTTGCTACAAGGGTAGGAGGAGCCATTACACTTGAAAATTTGACTACAGGGACTTGTTTCATGAGTCGGGATTTCAAGATTCCTCATTTCAAACTTGTAAAACCGCTAGGATGCTAGTACACTGTGTAGACATCCGTGCACCACACAAGCATCCAACTCATTAGTTTTTAAGAAATAAAGTGGCACACTATTGTCACTTCATCATTGGTTTTGAAGGGATTGGAATCATGAAATTCCAACCCATGAGGTTCTTATCATAAATGTGCTTACGTGTAATAAATGCAAGGATAAATGTGAAAATGTGAAACTTCCCCTAGGGTGCAATTTTTTGACATTACATTTTCCCCCCACTTTAGTGGGCTTGATTTTGGGAAAAATCAACCACACTAAAGTAGAAAAGATAAAACATATGAAAACTCAAAAATTTTAAACATTTTTGCTCCAAAAGGATATTGTAGAGGATGTAAAGGTTGATTAGGCAGGTACAAAAGATGCCCCTAGTAATTGAAGTCAACAAACATATAACACTTGTCATGAAAGCATGCACAAAATTTGATTCTACAAAACTCAAATTTTAAGTCAATCCAAAAAAATTCAGAGGAAGCTACCAATGCGAGAAGAATGATCAAGAAAAAATCAATGATTCAGAAGAAAAATATTGCAAAGAGGTTACTATATCTCACCTCCTGAGTTTTCCACTAGTCTAGTGGGCTAAAATCAAGAAAAATAGAGGAACCCCGATCGCCAATAAAAATGGGCCCCAGGGGGGTTATATATACCCAGGTGGGCCCCTAGAAGGGTCATTTTCACTTTTCATCGTGTGAGTTTTGTTGAATTTTGTGAGATAAAAATCACCAAAATGCCACACAAACAAGGGTACGAGGATCCCAAACTGGACTAGCTAGGGCGAGGTGTCACCAAGGTCTCGAGCCAAACTGGGTGAGTCTTGAAACTTTAATTTTATGTATTTTTTGAGATTTTTGGATAGATTTTAGACAAAAGTGCAACACATGCTTCTGAATTTGGTGCATGCATCCTCCTCATGCATTGGTATCCCATTGGTCTGACTTGATTTTTTTTACTTTTACAAGACTATCTAAAGATTAGGGAGCATCCTAGTGGGTAGGTGCTACACCTTGTTTGAGACTAGTATCGATGCTTATCTAATGATGAGGAGATGCTTCTATGGTGGGTCGGCTTGTGGAATGTTTATCACATGCTAGAGATGTTATACCATGACCGTATACTGATGGCACTACAGACACTTCTTGACAAAATCAAAGGAATCTTGTTCCATCATTTTCCAAAAGTATCCCATGTAAATCAATTTTTCGCACTAGGGATTTACCACCAAAATTTCCACCCCTAGAACTTGAATGGCCTTCCTTAAGGGTAAGGGGTATTTCCGCTTTAGTGATACATCTAAGAAGTAAACTGTTATAATATTTTTGATAAAGAATATCCAACAAGACAACATAACAGGTTGAAATGTTTTCATATCCAAGTGTGATCATTCTTTGTCACATCATCAAGAAAATTTCCAATCTTCAAATAGTTATAGATGTTAGAGTACCATTCTCGTGAGTTTATATGAGAAGACATGAGAGCATCAAATTTAGGTTTCTTAGAAATAGCATGAGAGCAAAGAATATGAACCATAAAGAGGTATTATTTCGTATCCTTATTCGAAGGCACTAGGGAGGTAGCACTTGCCATGGCATCTGCATGTTATTTTTCTCTCCTAGGGACACTATCTATTATGAAAGAGGATAACCGATCAAGTAATGCCAAAGTGAGGTCTCGATATTAAGACAACTTACTTTGGTTAGCTTGATAAATTCTCATAATCTAATGTGACCATGTACATCGAGATGGTTTATTTTTAATGTGATTGTGGCATGCAAGCTGACACTAAGGGATTCATACTGAGTGATGTTATTGGTGCAAGTAATCTCTAGTCAAAAGGAGAGAGGTATTGGCTTGCCTTCAGGCGAGATTAGAACTATAGCTACACTAGAGCCAATTTGACATCTCAATCCATCAAAATACATCTCCCATACAAGATCGTGACTAATTGCAAAAATATATTCATCAAGGAACAAGTCTAGACCAAGGAAGGAGCAAGGTGAAGGAGTGTCTACTAGTTGATTGACAACTGCTTCACCTTTTATTGACTTCTGAGTTACGAACTTTATGTCAAACTCAGAAAGCAACATTACCCACTTTGCTAAGCTTCCAACAAGGTTAGCATTAGAAGAAAAAATCTTTAGAAGATCACTTTTCACAATGACATGCATTTTGACATGTAGAAGATAATGTCTTCTACGTTGCAAAGATAAGAGAAAGGCATTGTTTATCCATGTAAGAATAACAAGTTTCATAATCAATGAGAATATGTCAGCTTGATAAATTCTCATAATCTAATGTCACCATGTACATCGAGATGGTTTATTTTTAATGTGATTGTGGCATGCAAGCTGACACTAAGGGATTCATACTGAGTGATGTTATTGGTGCAAGTAATCTCTAGTCAAAAGGAGAGAGGTATTGGCTTGCCTTCAGGCGAGATTAGAACTATAGCTACACTAGAGCCAATTTGACATCTCAATCCATCAAAATACATCTCCCATACAAGATCGTGACTAATTGCAAAAATATATTCATCAAGGAACAAGTCTAGACCAAGGAAGGAGCAAGGTGAAGGAGTGTCTACTAGTTGATTGACAACTGCTTCACCTTTTATTGACTTCTGAGTTACGAACTTTATGTCAAACTCAGAAAGCAACATTACCCACTTTGCTAAGCTTCCAACAAGGTTAGCATTAGAAGAAAAAATCTTTAGAAGATCACTTTTCACAATGACATGCATTTTGACATGTAGAAGATAATGTCTTCTACGTTGCAAAGATAAGAGAAAGGCATTGTTTATCCATGTAAGAATAACAAGTTTCATAATCAATGAGAATATGTCTAATCTAATAGAGTGTTCTTTCTCTTCCAACACCATCATACTAAGCAAGAAAGGCTACTAAAGAGTATGGTGATGTGGCAAGGTAAAGAAAAAAGGGTCTATCCTACATAGTTGACATTAATACGGGAGGATTGGCTAGATATTTTTTTATTGAATCAAAAACTTTTTGGCACTCCTTGTCTCATATAAAGTGAACATCCTTTTCAATAAAAGAGTGAATGGAATGGTATGATCAGCCAATTGAGATATAAATCTATGAATTTCCTAAATCTTCCCTTGTAAAATTTGTAATTCAGAAATGTTTCTAAGTGGAGGTATGTTGACAATAGCATCAATTTAGTTCGTGTTGAATTCAATTCCATGATGAGAAATTATAAATCCCAATTTTTTTCCTGCTTCCACACTGAAGACACACTCAAAGGATGAAGACACACTCAAAGGATTAAGCCTCATCTTATAGAGTTGAATCCTTTCAAAGATGAGATGAAGATTTCCCATGTGATGTTGCTAGGTTGTGGACTTTGCCAAGATATCATCAACATACTCTTCTACAATTTTGTGAATGAAGCCATGAAAGATTAAGGTCATTTCCTATTGGTAAGTCATGCCTACATTCTTTAAACCAAATGGAATGACCACATAAAAAAATTTCCCCAAGTGGTAGTGAAGGTTGTCTTATACTAATGTTTTGGGTTAATATGAATCTAATTATAGCCCAAGAATCCATCCATGAAGGACAACAAAGCATAGCATGCAGTCCAGTCTACAATCATATCAATATTAGGTAACATGAAATCTTCTTTAAGAGAGCCTTACTAAGGTCACAAAATAAATACATATACGAATATGACCATCAGGTTTACTAATGGCAACAATATTTGAAATCCAAGGTGAGTAGTCGATTAGATGGATAAAGCCTGCTTTTAATAGCTTATTTATCTTAGTCTTAACCAACAAAGCAAATTTGGGATTGATCTTTTAGATTTTTTTCTTAACAGGCTTGGAATCAGGATATAAAAAAATATTGTGAACCATTATAGACTCATCAATACTAGGCATGTCCTCATATGACCAAGTGAAGATATCAAGATGAGAATGTAAGAGGTCAGAATGCTCCTTAGCTTATTCAAAGAAATGCATTTTTTGATCTTAATCACCTTTTCAAAGGATTTAGGGTCCATGAAGAATTCAATAGTATCTCCCTTAAGGAGAGGACTATGATCTTCAGGATGAGGTATTGGGACACCATCATCAAAGTTAGATATAGGAGCTTCAACTTCCACATTCAAGAGAGATTCTCCAAAATATGCTTTCTTAGTCAAGTGATACAAAAACGGTTGCTTATGGTGAATGGAAGGCAAGTGAGAATAGGCACCTAAGAATTCTTCCAACACTTCTTCCAAGAAAAAGACATTTAGAGGAGCTTCATCAAGTTCTATCTTATCCTCTATTAGTTCAGGATGAACAAAGTTGAGATGTTCAACTGAAATCATGTTAACACTCCCCCATGGTTTTTGTCTAGATTTTTCAATAAAGCATCCCAAACCCAAATGATGGTTGCGAGGCTTAAATTGGATAGGGGCCTAAATTCATTCAAGACACCCAAGACATTTACACCCATAACCATACTTGGAAGAAAGCCTATATCCAAGGCCATAACATGTTTGCAAAGCCTTAAAAGGAGGTGGTTCCATGTAGAGAGTGTCATTCCACCAATGAGTGTCAAACATGTCTACGAGACCACAACTTGTTGAAATGAATGAGACAACTAAGAGGGGGGTGAATCAATTGTAGCAAATTAAACCTTCAAAACCCTCAAAAGTAAACAAATCCACAAGTATTTAATATACCCTTATTCTATTAAAATGATTAAACATGATATGCTAGGGTGAACCCACAATAGTGGTTTACAATATTTGGCCAAATTAGACACTGAAATAATTTTTTCTAACTAAATCTTCACTTTCGGGCACCTATAGCAGCTAAATCGTGAGGAATTTGAAGATGATGAAAACTAGTGATTTGTGACATTTTGTTTGTAGATTATAAATATTTTTTTCAAATTTTGAAATTGAGTTGCACTTATTTTTCCATCTCAGCGCAGGGCACTGGTTTTTCAAAAAATAACACATTTTAAGAGATGGCGGCTCACCATACTCGCTTTTTTCCATGAAGGATAAAATTCTAATTCTTTTGAATTTATACTTATAATTCCGATATCTAGTGCTTCCAATTGGTTAGTATTTTATTGAATATTTTTTTACTTAATCAAGTTTCGAAGTCAAACCAATTACAATTCATACATTGGCGGACCATATAACACAACTTTTATTGTATATATCGAAGTTCATTTTTCTTTGTTGGATCAAGAACTTCAATAGCTAGTGCACTCATATTTTTCATTTACTTTTTGATAATCTACTACCTTTCCACATGTGCAGAACAAAGAGCTTGATTTTCAGTGAAAAACCTATGTTTAATAAAACTAAAAAAACAAATACATAATAAAACCAAAACATATTAAAATTATAGTCGTTGGATAGCTTGTTTTAGGACTACCCCAAAAAATTTCTAGTTGTTTTGTGATCTCCTCCATTTCATGCAAACAGGCTTACGAGGGGAAATTTTTGTTTTGTGCGAGGAGGCGGGAAGGTGGGAAAGGTGGATTTGAGAGCTAGGGTTTCCTCCAAACCCCTTTCAAAAAGGAGTTTTTCCTTATCTTTTTAGGCCAGGAATGACGGAAATTTTCATTAAATGGAGTTCACTTTCGAGACCTAGGTTCTAGTAAGACCTTTTGAGATGTACAAAGCCTGATGGTTGCTTTCCGAACCAAAAATGATTTTGCCATAGGTCATTTTTTTCAACTTCTCCTTTCTCCACTCAATTGTAAAACCCACTTTTATGGGTTTTGCCAATAACAAAATTAAATCCTTTACACATAAATTACCAGTTTGTGGAAAACCAATGAGGGAGAAAAACCACGGTGAGGATTAAGCTCACAATACCTCGCGGTAATAGAAAAGTGAGCACAAAGAGGCTCGAGTGCGCACAAAGAATAGGATGCACTATCCAAAAGGGCTCACATCCATGACTCACTACCATAGAAAGAATACAAGAAGATAGAAGAAGAATTTTACACAAAGAAATTCTTCTCAATACAACAAGGATTCCACCACAATTGCTCACACACTTTTACAATCTCACATGAAAGACTTCAGATGCCTTTAGCTCATTGCCTTCAGGAACCCTAACATGAAGTTCACACTACTCCACTCAAAATTGTGTCACATACACTTTACTAACATCACTCTTCACATCTATCTTGCTTCTTACTCTTTCTCTACCTCTCATGCATCAAAACTATTGAAATTTATATCAACCTCTACCTCAAAACTTTCTCTAATGTCGGCCACTAGCCATTATACATTCAAATTCAAACTAGGTCAACACTCAAAAAATATTGTAGTGGTTAGGAACAAAAGGAAACCTTCATAAATCCTTTATTAGAACCCAAATAGATCCCAACACACTTCAACATGCTTCCACAAGCCTCACATGTAATGTTAAACACAAGGTCAACCAACACTTGTGCAAAACACCATAAACATTAAGTACACGCTTCCTTAGATCAAGCCAAAAGTTTTAGACAACATAATTTACTTGAACTCAATCCAAAACAATTCACCAACTACTTAAGATTCATTTAATACATCAATAAAACTTCACTTTAAAAACTACTTTAACTCAAGACAACTGATAACCTTTGTTTGCATACTGATAACTGAAACTTACACTGTACTACACCAGATCAAGTAAAAACTTGATCAAAAAAAGATAAAGACATTATAAGAAACTTCTCAAATCAACACAAACTAAATCCAATTAGTGGATAAATGTGAACAAATACATTTCTCCTAGATAGTAGAAAATACTATTGAACAATTGACTCACACATTGATGAAACTATCTCACACTATACAACAATCCACAAACCCAACTTATTATTATAGCAACCTATGTCAACCTTAAATAACCCATAAGATCCACATAGGCATAGCATCAACACAGAAAGAATGTAGAGAACAATAAAAAGCTCATTATGAACATTTGCAAAGCACACTTTACTCTGTTTATTAAATTTTCTTAAAAGCACTTGGAAACCAAGTACTAGAACCAACATCTTAGCTCATCTCTCCAATCCAAATTATCTTCAGACTTCTACAAAATAAGAATATCTCCATGTACTCACAACACTTCCTAAAGATCTCAACTACACATGCACAACCTGTTTTCCTCTTTTCATAATTTTTTCAATATCCTCAACGTCTTAATCCCAAGGTTGGCATCAATGACAACACTAGTCAATAGACCTCTTATTCACATCAATGAAAAAAATATCATTCTTGCAACACAACCATCCTTCTCATCGGAATCACAAACATTAACCTCCCCAACATAATTTTGATCATCCTCATCATCGGGGGAGCAATTGGATTCCTAGGTAGGCTCACAACTTCCCTCCTTGGTAAGAAGTTGATCAACTTTCTTAGTAAAGGTATTTCAATTTATTGGAAGATCAAGGTGGAAGGGACTCACTTTATATTCTCTGATGAAGAATTCAAAGAATTCTAAGGATCCACAATCATCAACAAGAAATGCATTCGATTCAGAAGTAGATGGGGAAGAATTAGGACTTTATGCTTTAGATTGCACCTCTTTAGTGACATTCATTTCAGGGAAAATCTCCACGGATGGTACCACTGAGGAACATGACATTGCATTAGAGGTCAGTGACTAAATGCACTCATTAAGAGTGGAAACAACTGAAGCCTAACCAATAGTTTCCAACTCATAAAGGTGAACAATTTTAGGGCCAACTATGATTGTGACCACCTGATTGTTTGTTACAAACTTTAGAGAATGATGTAGAGTAGATTTCACAACTACCATATCATGTGAATCTAGGGTATCCTAGGAGAATATTGTATGGTAAGGGGCTAAGAATCACATAAACTAAGGTGGGTAAGGTAATGAGGCCTAGCTGTAAAGGAAATATTATTGTGTTTATGACTTGTCAACCAACATTATCAAATCCATGAATATATAGAGAAGAACCAACTAAAGGAGAAAAATCAACTATAATTTTAGGTAATAGATCCATACCAGAAACATTAAGTGTTGAACCGGTGTTAATGAGGGTATGTATAATACCAATACTATTAACATTTACTATTATCATTAGAGGGTCATCTTGCTTCTGCAAATTTGAGGGAAAAAATTCTTGTGGATAGAATGTGATATTTGGTGAATCTGCATGAATATGAGCCATCAACGCATTAACATCCTCTAGCCTAGTGGAGGTAGGCAAGAGGATCTTTTGTAAGGCTTCTTGAATCATACCTTGATAAATCAAAGTGGTCTACAGAAAATCCCAAAGTGAGATCTTAGTTGGAGTAACACGAAGTTGCTCAATAAGATTATAGTTTTTAGGTGCTTTAGTCATAGGTTTAGGTGCTAAAGGAAGACTTGGTTGAAAAGGTGGTAAAGAAGTAGGAACTTGTGTAGGTTGAGGCATAGGAATAGAAGGTTGTTGATTCAAGTTTTTCTTATTTCTTCTTGTGTTATATGTGTGCCCAACAAGATTATAAGAAGTAGAGTGTATGGCTCTCACAAACCTTGTATATAAATCTGATGAATCACTAAAAGATTGGCTAGTCGAGGTTAGGTAAACAAGTCTCTTAGGCTACGCAGAAGCCATTGAGACCACAATAACATTCATTGACTCCTTAGTTTTTGAAGAAGAAGTTTGCTTAGAAGATCTACAAGTAGAAGAAGATGCTTCTAAGAAATCATCTAGACCATTGTCGAACATATCAAAATATTCCTTAGAGGAAGCATTATCATTTTGTTAAAACATTGCAAAAAAATATCTAACATCCTTCACATTGGGTTCACCAAAATGTAAGAGAAGGGGGATTCGCTGCTCATGAGTCTCTTCATTCTTAAGAGAATCCCAAGGAGTGAATTTCCCTTTACTATCTCAAAAATTACTAAATGAAGAAATTGAAAAGGTCATATAAAGGATAATTATTCAGGAAGACTACTTCAAAATCCAAGAGAGTGAGGTTTTAAGATCTTTGCCTCAAAAGGAATAGATCTCGACTAGAGGAATACATCACAATATCAAGATGCCAACATGATATGTTGGAGTCCAAAGGATGCACTGGCATCTAAGGAAAATAGAGAACCAAAACCTTGAACAAAAATGCTAAAGTCCTACTAACATGGCCAGACTCGAGGTCTATTCGACAAAATAGATAAATAGAAAGAAGGAAATGATATAAAATAAAAAGGAGAGTCAGTGATAAACTTATAATTGCCTGAGCACTTGAAACCTTTCTCCAAGCCTCAATTCGACAACCTACACACAAGATGAATAAGGAAAAATGTTGGGGCTATTTTAGAGCTTGCCACAATCAAACCCCTATTTTGGTGTTCGCACCTCCATGGAAAACCAAATAGATAGACAAAGTAGACAAATAAAGAGTGGTGAAAATAGTCCCCACTCAAGGATGATAACATGCACCACAAAATAGAAATTAAACAAAACAATCTGTTCATAAATAGATAGAATGAGAGAGCATTAACAACTATCCTCGCCCCCCTCTTGAATGCACAAATGCATCGTTGAATGTTGGAAAGAGTGCTTTAGCTATTGGAGGGACCTCATTTTGGTAGATTGATGCAAAGGAAAAGGTAAATTCAAGGATTTCTAAAAGGAACAAAGCATGATCTTGCTTGTTCATCCATTTGACTCAAAACTTCCCTCAAATGACACATGGTTTTCCAAGGGTTACAAGACACCAAAAATGCAATCAGGACACAAACCTCTTATTGGACCCCTAGAACACCTTGAATATCATAAGAATGATAGTTTTAACCAAGGAAGGTCTCCTAGAACATTGATCCTTCACTTTTCCTATCGCTCACTCCCAAAGAGGCCTAATTGCTAGTAGTATTTCAAATGACAAAATTGAGCACAACTTTCTGAACAGGTGGGATCTCCAAAAAAAATACAGATTCAAATACCCTTTATGGCCTTCTTAAACATATCAAGAAACCAAATGGGGTTGTTTTGTAACTCAAGCCTCTAAAATTGATTGTCTCATTTTGGAAAAAGCTTAATTAGACTTGTTTTTGCAAGGAAACTATTGGTTATACCATCTCCAACCCTCAACTCTATATTCAAAATCAATCCACATGTCATATGGTGTCTACACATACAAAGTTGATCAACTATAATGGGTTCCAATCACCTTTTCTATAAAACCCTACTTTTATGCACCTTTTTACACCAAAAACATGAAGTTTCATCACCTATGGCATCAACAAACTCACAATTACCACCATCTCCTTCTACTACCACTTCATGGATACAAAAAATTACCCATATACACTCTTCCCATTTATTATTAACTTTCACACTGGTGGAATGAGTCAAAAATTCATTTTTCTTCTATCAAACCCTTAAAACCAGGGTTTCAAGACAATTTTTAGAAAATCTACTCTAGCTCACTCAATACTTGGTGAAATAAGATGAAAAATAACAAGAATTTATATCTCCATCAATTTTAATGCATAAATTTTCACCTATAGGTCGTACAAGGTCGTACAAGATGTTATAGCAGCAAGTTTTAATGAGAAAACATAGAAAAAGTAGAGTTTTATTGATTCCAACTCCTTCAAAACATTAATCAACCCCATCCAATGATGAAATTAGGATTTTTATGATTTTCCAAGCCTATTCCAATGGTTACAAACTAAATGTTGAATTAGAGATTAACAACACCCCATTTGCACTTTTCGACAACAATTTTGAAAATTTGCTTTTCAACAAAATGCAATATTTTGCAACTTTAAACCAACTAACACCAACCAACCAAAAAATCATCACAAATTGTATCAAAAGACCTTATTTCACACAAAACATGACTTAACACAAAAAATCTTACATGCTAAATCCCCTTTACATCATGAAAACCCAGGTGCTCTACACCATACTCCCCAGGTAAACAAAACTCAATTCCCCTTGAGGACAGTGCTGCAACACAAAATCCATGCTCGCTTCATCATTCTCTAATTTCCAAGTGTTGTCTCCATGTGGTACAACCTTCAAATGAACTAAGTACTTGAAATATGCACTACTCCTTGCATTTATGAGCTCCTTGTCATTTAAGATATGTTGTAACTTCAAAGATTTGTTTGATAGAGATCTTTGACTCCTTCCATATTTACAACTAATGTTAAATCTACATCACCATCACAATCATATCTCCTCCACCTTTACAATGCACTTCCTACTTGTTCACTTCCATGGTATGCTTAACTTTTGTCTTTTTCCATTGTAGTCTATCCTTGATCTCTTCACCTTATTTTTTCACCTCTTTCA
>VDFB02364377.1:0-24054 GCA_007258455.2 Sequoia sempervirens
ACATTATGGTGAAGGGATAACCCTTGGGCAAGCTGAGATCATGTCAGTGAGACAATCCCATATCGACAGGACATCCCCCTCGAGCCCTTCATGTTATATCGAAGACCGACCTTTCGGCGAGACCCACTGCTAGTCGGCCAGACCTCCTGCCGAAGGAAAAATTATCGCCGAGCTCAAGCTTTTAGTAGGACCCCCTTCTATTAGGCAGACTCCTGGCAATATCACCTTTGTGTCACCGAGATTTTATCACATCGGCTAGACTTCATGCCGAAGGTTAACCATTCTCCCCGAAGACAAACCTTTTTAGCAAGAGTCCACCATGTCGGTGAGACCTCTTACCGATGCTATTCTTCCATTTCACATGCATCACTGTAACATTCTCTTATCGAGGAGACATCCCATAGACACCTTATGTCTCACCGAGAAATCTCCATAAGTTTACTTTTTCTTGCCGGAACAATATCATTTTCTCACTGATGAAGCAATATGTCGGTGTGACAAAATGGGTTGGAAAGACTGCAAGACCTCACCCCCGATAGAATCCTTTTTGTGCTTTGTCGGCGAGACCAAATGCACTCACCAAGACATCTCTCTGATGCAAAAGTTTCTTACCGAGATGTATATTCTTATCAGCAATCAGCAAGACACAAGGCACTCGGCAATACCACACACCAAAGGAACAACTCTCGCCGAAGTTCCCACTCCTTATGCGCTAGTCGGTGAGACATGAAGAAGTCGTTGAGACTTCTCCCTGAAGGAAAATCTCTGACCGATATGTGCATCCCTCTATCACCGGTCGGTGAGACACAAAGATCTCGCCAAGACCTTTCTCTGAAGGAGACTTTCACGCCGATGGGAAACTCTTAGTCATCGGGATGATGATTGATGTCTTGCCGATAGGTATCTACATGTGAATTATGATCGCTGTGACATCCCTGAGGTCTTGCCAATCAGAAACATAGATGCCTATTAATAAAATGCACTGGTAGTTGGCAAGACATCTGCAAGGTCTTGCCGACTTTCTTCTTAGAGGAAAATTATGACCAATTGGATTGAGGAATACATTCCAACTGAGCTCCCTTAGAAAATATCATCATGTGTGTGATTTGATCCTACAAAATAGAGTCCCCATTAGTCCTCAGAAGCACATAAGATATATTATCCTAAGATACAGTATTGTCTATGATAATGTCATGCAATTTCCAGCAAGAAGAAAACCAACTCAAGCTGAAATAGAACCAAAATTTAATAGAACTAGCAGACAACTCAAGAAGAAAATAGAACCCCAAGAGCAAAAGCAAATAACAGAGGCAAAAAAACCAAAAAGAAAGAGGGACCCATTTTGTTCTAGAATTAAATGGGGTGGTTATGCAAGGCATAATAGTCCTATAGGCCCAAGCAGCTTTTGGTAATCTATTTTCCCAATCTTTCCTATGGATAGCTACTATTTTAGTCAGAATGGCTTCAACCTCTCTGTTGGTCACCTCAACTTGGCCATTAGCCTGGGGGTGATAAGGAGTATACTTTTTGTCTTATATTGTACTCATTCACTAATGTTGCAACAAGAGTTGATGTGAATTGTGGCCCTTGATCAGTCACTATTTCTCTTGGAACTCCATATCTTGTGAAAATATCCTCATAAATAAACTATGCAACCTTTTTATCTCTTGCATGCTTCATGGCCTTAACTTCTACCCATTTTGTTAAATAATCAATGCATACCAATATATAAGACTTACCATTTGATGGAGGGTCAATTGGTCCCACAAAATCCAATCCCCACTTATGAAAGGGGGTGATTACTATCTGAGGAAAAAGTGGCATCTCATCAGATCTGGTTGGTCTACCCATTCTTTGACATTTGTCACATTTTTTGGTATACCTTCTTGCATCCTTGTGGAGTGTTGGGTAGTAATACCCTATGCTCAAAACCTTCATTGTTGTCCTCTTGGCTACAAAGTGTCTTCCACATGGTTCATTGTGACATGCATGCAAAATTTCATATGTCTCATCTTCTCTCACACATCTTCTCATGGCATGGTCAGGTCTAGTAGAAAACAAACATCCAGCAATCCAAGAGAAAGGAAAATATTTTTCAATGAGTGTCATTTTCTCTTTTAGGGAGAAGTGAGAAGGAACTCTGCTTGTAACCAAGTAGTTGGCTATGTCAGCATACCAGGGTATTTGTACACTGAGAGAGAATAGATGCTCATCAGGAAAAGAGTCATTTATAGGTTGATTGTCTTTTGATGTAGTTAGCCTTGAAAGAAAATCTGCAACAACATTAGCCTTCCCTGGCTTATCCACAATGGTTATATCAAACTCCTACATCAACAATAACCATATTTCCAATCTACCTATGATCAAAGGTTTATTCATGAGATACCTAATGGTTGCATGATCAGTGTGCACAAAAATTTGGTAGCCCATTATGTAATGTTTGAATTTGTTCAGTGCATAGATTACTGCTAGCATCTCTTTCTCTGTCATTGTATAATTGAATTTAGCTCCTTAAAAAAATTTGCTGACAAAATAAATAGCATTTTCAACAACTCCCTCTTTTTGTGCTAAGACCGCTGATATGGCATAATTTGATGCATCAGTGTGGATGTCGAAAGGAAGCTCCCAATTGGGTCCCTTGAGTATAGGAGCATGAGTCAAAGTTTCCTTCAAGTCATAAAATTCCTTGTCACAAGCTTCAGTCCACTAAAATTCAGCATCTTTAGTGAGAAGGGTATACAATGGTGCTGCTACCTTGCTGAAATCCTTGATGAATTACCCATAATATCCTGCATGACCCAAGAAACTCCTAACATCCTTATGTTTTGCAGGTGTAGGCATATTTGTGATTACCTCAATTTTTGCAGGATCTACTTGAATTCCCTTGTGGGAGATGTAGTGGCCAAGAACTACAGCCTCTTGTATCATCATGAAGCACTCTTCATTATTTAAGGACAAGTTTTGATCCTCACATCTCTTTAGGACTCTCTTGAGATTCTCCAATGCTTGATTAAAATCAACACCATAAGTGGTGAAGTCATCCATATAAATCTTCATGCAATCATGAAAAATGTCTGAGAACATGCTAATGACTTCCCTCTGGAAAGTTTTAGGTGCATTGCACAAGATGAATGTTAGTACTGAATAGGCATAGGTCCCCCATGGATAGGTAAATGTGATCTTCTCCTAGTCTTCTAGTGTAATTTGGATCTAGTTGTAGCTATTGAATCCATCTAGAAAAGAGAAGTATTTCTTTCATGCAAGTGTGTCCAAAACTTGATCAATGATGGGTAAAGGAAAGTGATCCCTCTTGGTGGAAACATTAAGTTCTCTATAATCAACACAAACTTGCCAATTCCCTCCTTTCTTGGGCACAATCATTAATGGAGATACCCACTGACTATCTAAAATGGGGTAGATAAATCTCACATCTAGCAATTTCTATAGTTCTCTTTTCACAATTTCTCTTAGTACAGGGTTAATCCTTCTTTGTGGCTATCTTACTAGAGTGCAATCATCTATGATATAAATTATGTGGGTACAAAGTTTAGGATCTAGTCCCTTCATATCATGATAATCCCATGCAAATGCATGTTGATGGGCCCTTAATAGGTTTTCCAATAAAATTTGTTGCTCTTCATTCAATTTACTATTAATATTCAGATATTTTCCTTCTGACACCTAGACTTGTGTAGTTAACCCTATCATGGTTGATTCATTAATACATGGTACCTTTAGTTCATATGGCAGCAATGTATGGCTCATACCTATTGCTGTAGGAAGTCTGTCTGCAGGAACAATGGTTGCAGGAAGATCATCTGTAGGAAGAATGTCTGCAGGAACAATGGTTGCAGGAAGAGCAGGAAAAAGTGTCCTGACCGAAGTAGAAGATGATGCTTCCTCCACTTCATAATGGTTCTAAAAGAGATTAGCCAACACTTCATCCTTATCTTGGAGCTGCATGAAAGAGATTCTACCTAGCATCATATGTTGTGCCACATAATTAACTTCCTCGGCCTCTTCACCAACTTGTGGCCATACAGAATCTTTCTCATCATGAGATAGTTGAGCAGGTGGATAAAGAATAAACTTTTTAGTACTCCTTCCATTTGAAATGGTCATGTCACCTGACTGACATCCAATGTATGCATTTGTAGTTGCCAACCAAGGCCTTCCAAGAATGATGGGATACCCACCTAGTGCAGCCTTAGGAGAAAGAATCATAAAATCTACTGGGTATTCCCATGAGTCTAGAACTACCACAAGATCCTCCACTACACCATCAGGCTTAACAATAGAGCTATCAGCAAGCTACAGGACAGTAGGAGTAGATCTCATACTTATAATATTTAGTTGTTGTAGGATTTCTTTGGTCATCACATTGATTATTGCCCCTAAATCAATCAGAGCATTCTTCACTTAGATCCCATTTATGACAACTGCTACTATAGGACTACCTGGGTCATTATACTTGGGAATAGTCACTTTTCCCAGTATGATATCAGCTAGCTGGCCCACCACATGAACTATATTTGGGTCTCTCTTCTTCCTTCCTAGCTTCTTAAGACAAGCTTCCTTGAGAGCTTTGTCATAGATTGGAACATCCTTTATGGCCTGAAATAGGGGTATCTGAACACATATATGCTTAGGTAATCCAGGATGTCAAAAGTGGTATCCTCCTTTTCTTATTTCTTCTTGGAAACTTCCAATCTCTGAGGGAAGGGTGGTTCTTGTTCAGTCTTTCTGGCTTGAACTAGTTCAAGATTGTTAGGTGCACTTGGCTGAATAGGATCATTCAGAGGATCCTCCTCCTCTTCCACGGGAAGCTCAGTGATAATTAGCTTGGGAGGGCCTGATAGAGTAGTTGTTGAACATAAATGGATGTCACCTACACTCATAGCATATGCAGGGAATTGATTTGAATTAGCAGAGTATGCAAGCTACTATTGTGGTTTGTTATTAGGATTGGGTGTGGACTAAGCTGGTAGCTAAGTTGGTTTAGGTGCATTTGAGCTTGGATTAGTAGGTGGAGGCATTAGAGTAGGCTATTGGGGTTGAGAAGGTGGTTACATGTAATTGGTTGTCTAGGTAGGTCATTGTTTTCCTCCTCTCCACTGATTTGAGTGCTACCAATTTCCTGGAGGTGGTTGTCAGTTCCCTTGAAATTATTGTCAATTCCCCTAAGGTTGTTGCCACTGAGGTGGAGAACTCTGATGACTGGGCCAAGCATTTGGAGGGTTATTCCAAGACAGTGGTGGATATCCTCCATAATTGGGTGGATATGGGGGCTTCCATTGGTTACCAGATGAATAAGAGTTAAAATATGGCCCAACATAGGATAGTGGATCTGGTGGCATACCTTGTCTTGGATCCCAAGGCTTCCTTTGTGAAACATAGTAGACTTGGTCTTCTTCAATCTGAATTGGCTTGAACTCAGGTGAAATCTTCTTGCTTTCTAGCTTAGCTACCATCTTACATCTGTAGTCCTTCTTCTTTTGTCTATAGTGAGGACAATACTCTATCAACATCATCTCTGCCTCTTCTTGCTTCTTTTTGGCCTGAAGTGTATCTAGCTTAGTAGCTAGATTGTTGATAATATCTTGCTTGAAGTCTTCCAACAAATGAGTGATCTCCATTCTTGAAACTCCACCAGTAGTTGACTTACCCATGGAAGATTGATAAGCTCTCCCTTTCTTTGAAGCTCCCTAGAGTAATTCTGGCATATTTTCTTGATATCCTCCCAAGGAACTTGGGAGATGTCTCCTCCTTCCATGAGTTCCAAAGCATCAGTGCAACTATCATTGATTCCTCTAAGGAAAAGAAACTTTTGTGAGTCCTCATTAAGTGCATGGTGTGGGGACTTTTGTAGGAAAAATAGGAACCTTGCAATGTAATCTTCCAAGCTCTCATCTCCCTTCTGCTACATCCCAAAAATGTCACCTCCTCTCATGTCACTACCCCTATAGTATGCCTTGTACTTCTCAAGGAATTTTGTCTTCATGTCTTCCCAAGTTTCCATAGTATCCCTGCCTAGGCTCATGAACCATCTTAATGCAGCCTCTTTCAAAGTGCTAGGAAATAACTTAAGCCTATGGGCATCAATAGTGTAATCATAACTCCTACAGAGTATGTCAAACTCAAATAAGAAGGTATCAGGATCTTCTGTCACAAGTCCATAAAACTTGGGGAATGCTAAGGCAGGAATGTTCTTGATATTTCAAATTCATTTTGATGTGAAATGGTGAAAGGAAAAGTAGTTGGTTTGGTATGTTCCTATTTGCATCACCCATACCTGCTTGATGTGGTTCTAAAACAAAGGGGTTCTCAAGCTGATTTTGATCTTCCGAGGAGACTTCAAAGCTAGTCAGATCAGGATATGCATCAGTAAAGGGTTGTGGATCTTCTTCTTCCTCTTCTTTTGGTAGGTTCTGGTACTCAACTAGCTGAAATGGATGAGGATTGTTAGGAAGAAATATCCCATAAGTATCCCTTCTCCTTCCTCTATGCATGCGGTATCACTCACTATCAGTCAACTCACACAAAGAATTGGTAAAGAATCAGGGGGGTCATTACTTCATAAGTGAGGATATGCTAAGAACAACTTTCAAAAACACTACAACAAGAAAAACTACCAATGACTCCAAAAGACTTCCTAGCTTGACATCATCCCTGGAAATGGCACCAAAAATGTTGGCCTCCTACAATGATTTAATAACTAAGCCTTTACAATGATGTTTCAGAGATTAGACATCTAACCTGAATAGCTATTCAATCATCATGAAGGTGCATTTAACTTGTCAACCCAGGGACATGAACTTGAAATGGATCAGCACAGTATGTGCACTAGGGGCTTAAGTAGTCATTGCACTCTACAGCTAAGAAACACAATACTCAAAGTAAATTTCTTAAAAGGAAATAAAGAAAATCTTGAATATCAACCAACAACTATGCTAAGCTGAAATACAAGGAAAGAATGAAAAATTGAGCGACAAACAGGAGACTACTCTATTTGTTTTGGCTACAGGAACAGTCACAGAATGGAATTCTAGTGGCTAAAGGAACAGTCGATGCCAAATTTCTAACTAAGTACTAAATAACAAGTAACACTAAACTAATCCTAAACTAAGAAGACAAATTACTCACCAAGTGGACCCCCTTGGATAAGTATCCTCTAAACTAATAAGAACTTAGATGCTCAAACTCATAACTTTATTTTATTCACTGTAAATCATGCATACAAAGAGTAATGTATCTATATTCCTGAAACTAGAGAATGAGAGTACAATGTCAAAATCATGCAACCTCCTTGAAGAAGGAGAATCAAATCATTATTTATACTACAACTAAACAAGGTAGTCAACTCTACGATTGGGAGGATGCCATTTGGGGAAAACAGGGGAAAGTGGAGCGATGGCAGTTATGCATGCATGAAATCTAGTAAGACATGCAAGTCAAGCATAGATCCAACACAACAATAATGCCCATGCATGCTCAATCATTAAGGTCCATTGCAAGGCAGTTACATTCAGTTGCATGAAGAATCTTTGCTGCCGGCTGCCTTTGACTTGGAGCGATTTCTCAACTGGACATTATGGTGCATACCCAACTGGCGGTGTCTTCCTCAACTTGGCGTATTAAATCTGCATGTCAAGGTCAGTATGCATAATAATTGCACATCTATAACCATTCTAAGAAACATTTATTAATCACATGAAAAATCAATATAGATGACCCACATATTATTCCAAATATCATTAAAGCTTACAGAGATAGGATAATATCAAATTCCAATGGTTTGAGGGAAACATTATACCAATACCAACAGTTAAGCATTAAAGTCCATGACATCTATGAGAAAATAGAATATAGATTCTACCCAAAACTAGACCAAAAACTAGGCTCATCAATGGAAATATTAGTACGCACAATAATTGCATATCTATAACTATCTTAAAGAACATTCATTAATCCACATGTAGAATTAACATAGATAGTCCATATAACATGTCAATGCCATTAAAGATTTGCAGAGATAAAATTAGGCCCAATGTCTATGGTTTTGAGGAAATATCAACATTCAAACATCAAGGTCCATGACAACTTCAACAAATAGATCATAAATTCTACCAAAAGTAAACCATAAACTAGACTCATCACTCACATTTAATGGAACCAGAGGAATTGATAGATTGTCTTAATGATATTTTGAATTTGAAGAGATAGAGGATCCTAATAGAGTAAAAATTTCCAAGACAAGGTTGAAAGGACATGCCTCAATATGGTGGGGAGATGTCCAATTAGAAAGGAGAAGAAGATGAAAAGATAAGATTACCAAATGGAATAAAATGATGGAAAAATTAAAAAGAAAATTTATTCCTGTAAATTATGAATTGGACTTGCTCAAGAGGATGCAAGGGTTGAAGCAAGGAAACAAGGCTATAAAAGAATACACTAAATAATTCCATAGAATTCTTATAAGGATTGGACATTTAGAGGCAACCAAAGAAAATGTTGCAAGATACATAAATGGGTTAAGGTAGAGCATTCAAGAAGAAATGGAACTTGTTAGAGTTGTGAAAATGGAAGATACTTATCAAGTAGCTTTGAAGTTAGAAGAAAGAGTGAACAAGAGGTTTGAAAATAGACAGAAGGGAAAAGGGCATGGAAGCAAGGTAGGAGGAAGAACTTACAAAAATGAAGAAAATCAGCAAAAGAATTCCAAGAATGAAGAGGGCAGCAATAGAGTAGCAAAATATGAAGAAGGAAAAGGCTCAAGAGACCAAAATTTTAGAGGTAGAGGTAGAGGTAATGGTTATAGTGGAGGCCCATTCAAAGGAACTTGTTTCAAATGTGGAGAAGGACGTCGAGCCTATGATTTCCCACAAGAAGAGGAGAAACCAAGGAGACAAGAATACCAAAGAAGAGTAGCAAATGTTAATGAGGAGGAGGCACCTTCTTCACAATCTAGAGAGGTAGAAGATGGAGAGGTTTTGCTGACAAGGAGAGCACTCCTAAATGAAGACAGTGAACCTATACAAAGAAAGCAGTTATTCAAAACCAGGAGCAAATGTGAAGGAAAAGTGTGCAACATCATAGTAGACATTGGAAGCATAGATAATCTTGTGTCTAATGAGATGGTGAGAAATTTGAACATTGAGAGGATAAAACACCTGAAACCATACTGGATTGCTTGGGTGCAAGATAATCAAAAGTTGTTGGTAAGTGAACAATGCAATGTGAAGTTTAAAGTTGGGAATTATCATGATGAAATTCTATGAGATATCATCCCTATGGATGCCTGTCACATTTTTTCTAGAAGACCATGGAAATATGACCAAAAATCCATACATGATGGGTGTGCTAACACCTACACAATTGTGAAAGATGGAGTGAAGCATAAGTTGAAACCTTTGAAGGAGGAAAATGTTTAATTTTGTGGTAATGCTAGAGTTTTCTTAGTTGATGCAAGGAGATTTATTTGTGGTATGAAGCATGAGAAGGTTTTTTTTCTATCAGTTCTAAAGATAACAATAAATTTGTAGATGAAATTCCTATAGAAGTTATTGATTTGCTACAAGAGTACAAGATGATTGTTTCAGATAATGTGCCTGAAGACTCCCACCAGTAAGAAAAATCAGTCATCAAATTGATTTGATTCCAAGGGCAAGTTTTCCAAAGGCAACCTACAGAATGTCACCTACAGAGAATGAAGAGGTAAATAGACACATTTTTTATTTGTTGAAGAAGGGTTTGATAAGAGAGAGTTTAAACCTATGTGTAGTGCCTATTGTTTTGTCATCGAAGAAAGGGGGATAATGGAGAATGTGCATGGACTCTAGGGATATAAACAAGATCACAATAAAATATAGATTTCTAGTACCTGGAATGGATGATATCATGGATTGCTTGAGTGGAGCAACATATTTCAGCAAGATTGATTTGAAGAGTGGGTATCACCAAATAAGGATACATGAAGGAGATGAATGGAAGACAACATTCAAGACAAAGGAAGGTTTGTATGAGTGGTTAGTCATGCCAATTGGCCTAACCAATGCACCTAGTACGTTTATGAGGTTAATGAATGAAGTGTTGAAAGATTTCTTGGGTAGATTTTTGATTGTATATTTAGATGACATTTTAATTTTTAGCAAGACTCTTGAGGAGCATTTGATGCATATTAAACTTATTTTTGAAAATCTTAGAGATGAAAATTTTTTGATTAACCTCAAAAAGTGTAGCTCTGTGAAGAGGGAATTGGTGTATTTAGGATTTTTTGTTTCAGGAGAAGGAATCAAGATGGACCTGGAAAAGGTGAGAGCTATTCTAGAATGGCCAACACCAAGGAGTGTAATGGGGGTGAGATCATTTCATGGGTTAGCAAGTTTTTATAGGAAGTTCATCAAAGGCTTTAGTAGCATATGTGCACCACTAACTGAAACTATGAGGGGTGATAAGAAGGAATTCAAGTGGACTACAAGGGAAGTGAAGAGCTTTGATTTGATAAAGAGTAAAGTGACAATGCAACCTGTTTTAGCACTTCCAAATTTCAGCAAGGTGTTCCAAGAGGATTATGATGCAAGTGGTAATGCTATTGGAGATTTTTTGAGCCAAGAAGGTAATCCCATTGCATATTTTAGTGAGAAGATAAATGATGCTAAGAAAAAGTATTTAGTTTATGATCAAAAGTTGTATGCAATCTTTCAAGAACTTAAGAAATTGAGACATTATCTTATGCCAAAAGAATTTGTTTTATATACCGATCATCAAGCACTCCAATACTTGAGTATTCAAGGGAAGTTGAGTCAAAAGCACATGAAATGGGTTGAGTTTTTACAAACTTACACTTCTTTTTTTTTAAACATAAGAGTGGGAAGTCTAATAGAGTTGTTGATGCTTTGAGTAGAAGGCAAGGTTTGTTGATTAAAATGCATGTTGAAGTTGTGGGTTTTGATGAAATCAAGAATATGTATGAAGGATATTTAGATTTTGGAGAGGCATGGAAGGCTTGCAAAGAACCTATTATAGAAAATAAGACCAAATAGATGGATTATTTAATCCAAGATGGTATGTTGTTCAAAGGTAATAAATTGTGTATTCTTAGGAGCTCCATGAGATTGAAGTTAATTAAGGAGAAACACAGTGGTGGACTTGCAGGGAATTTTGGTTTTGATAAGACTATTGCATTGGTTGGAGAGAAGTATTATTGGCCTCAATTGCAGCAAGATGTAAGGAAGTATGTGCAAGGTTGTAGGGTGTGTTAAGTGGCAAAGGGAGTGGGTCAAAACACTAGTTTATATCAGCCACTACCAGTACCAAAGAAGCCATGGGAGGAAATAAGTATGGATTTTGTTCTTGGCTTACCAAGGATACAAAGAGGACATTATTCTATCTTTTTTGTTGTAGATAGGTTCTCTAAAATGGCACACTTTATACCTTTTCATAAGAAAAATGATGCAATGAATGTTGTAGATTTTTTTTTCAAGGAAGTTGTGAAGCTTCATGGTGTTGCAAGAATGGAAAGATTGAAGGTGTTGTCATTGATGTCAACCATTCAACTGGTTATCTACTAGTTTTTGTATATGTCAAGGATATTAAGAAAATTGCAATAAAGTTATGTTGCAAGTGTTCTATGGTTGCTCTAGTTTTTGGTTCAGATTTTCTTATGTGGTTATGCAGTTCAGATATGTTGTTCATGGTTGTGAGAAGGTGCTATATTAAAATTCTTGGTTGTTGGTTCACGGTACAGTGCAAGTTGTGTTCACCAGTTGTGAACTGTGGTTCTCTTTGATTCTAATTGAGGTCCAACAGAAATGGTGTTGGTCCAGATTTCTCTTTGATTAAGTCTTATGATGTATCTATTTGGGTCCTTATGAAGCATGTGTTTGGGTCACCCTCATTCTAATTCCACCCTAGGATGTTTTGGTTTCGACCTAATTTGAATTTGGATTTGGATAGTCAACTTTGGATATGTGTCAAATTTGAAGATGGTATATAAATACAAGATGAGTTAGTAATGGAAAATATACAAGAGAGAAGAAGAAGCACGATAAGAGAAAGAGAAAGTGTAGTTTTGTGTGACATTGATTTTATTTGGTAAGAGTGTGTGTTGAGAGTGTGGGAGATCAATGTGAAGCTTAATGCTGAGTTTTCAGATGCAGTGAGAAGGAAAAAGCTATCATTCATGCAAGTTGATCGAGTCACATTGGTGGAATCCTTTTTTGCATTGGGATTGTAGTCTCTCTATAACAAGTCTTCTTTGTATTCTTTGTATCTCTATGGCAGTGAACCCTTCAGGTTGTAGCCTTGTTGGACAGTGAGTCCTTATTTTTGGTAGTGAGCCTTTTTGTAATCAGTTTTTATATTCTCTATAGTGTGAGTTAATCCTCACTATGGTTTTTCCCCCATTGGGTTATCCATGTAAATTTGGTGTTACTTTGTGTATGTGTTGAATTTTAGTTTCTACATTGGAATTTGATGATTAATCATTTAAGAAGTATTAAGTATTAGTTCCATGATTGAATTAAAGGTTTAATTTTGTGACAACTGATTCACCCCCCTCTCAATTGTCCTATTAAACACATGGGATTCCAAAGAGCATAGTTTTAGACTAGGATACCAAGCTTGTTGTCTACTTTTGGAGGACTTTTTTGGAAGAAGCTCAACATTGAATTAAATTTTTCCTCAGCATACCACCCTCAAATAGATGGTCAAATAGAGGTGGTGAATAGGATTTTGAGAAATTTGCTGAGATGCTTGGTTGGAGACAAATTGGAAGGGTGGGATTTAGTCTTACCACAAGATGATTTTTCCTACAACTTAGTTAACAGAAGCATAGTTAAGTCACCATTTTAGATTGTTTATGGTGGAAATCAAAGAGTTGTTTGAGACCTAAATAATATTGATAAAAATATGAAAAAGAGTACAGATGCAGAGGATTTTGTAGAGCATATGAAAGGCCTACGTGATGAGGTGAGAAAACATATCAGCAAAATGTTTTTTCTTACAAAACTAATGTTGATTTCAAGAGAAGACATAAAGAATTTCAAGTGCATCTAAGAAAGGAGATATTTATAGTGGGTACATACAATAAACTCAATATGAAGAGGTTTGGACCATACAAGATTGTGAAAAAGCATGATTTTGGTAATGCATATGAGGTAGAATTACCCAATGAGCTTAATATTACTCTAATTTTTAATATTTCAGATCTGAACATGTTTCATGAAGGTGAAAATGATTATTTTTCAGCAATTAAGCAGCCACAAGCACTCATACCTACTTCAGAAAATGAAAAGATTGAAACAATCTTGACAGTAAGGTGAAAGGAAGCACATGAAGTATTTGGTGAAATGGTTTGGGATACCTGTGGAGGATTCTTCATGGTGATCTGATGTTGAGATTACTTGTCTTGGATATCCTCTTAGAAAGTGATGAGATCACTTTTCTTCTACCGTGGGTGTCTGATGTAGGAGCATCCATGGCATAGTGGCTATCCTGCATCAACAAAAGATGTTTGATTCTTATTACAGTTTTTGGTGAGTGTTGAATTTCATATTTTGTCTTGCTAAATTCATATTTTGATGAAAATTTTGATGTTATTCCATGTTGTAAATTCAAATTTCAAGTTTGGATTAAATTTGAAGAAGATAAGTTGGGTTTAGATAATAGAGAATCTTCCTTAAAAGTAAAAAGCTTGAAAAAGAAAAGTAGGTGTGGGATTCTTGGAGGCCATTAATTTTTATTTGTAAATCCAAATTTGAAATTCCTTGGCTCCTAAAAAATAGGGAATCAAGAGGTGGGTGCCCAAGTTTGGAAAATGCATATTTTTTTCTTTATTCTTGAAAACAAGAAAGCTTTTAAAGCCTATCTTTCATATTTGCCAAGCTTGGAGGTTTAGAGGTTTATTTTATTAATTTTTATTGTTGAATTTAAATTTCCTAATGGGAATGTATTTTCTTGAGAGTGGGTTGGAATGCAATAAAATTAAAGCTAAATGCATTCACATTGCATTTCATTTCACGGTGGCTTGTTTTATGTAAAAGTAATTTAATTTTTGAATAAGTTTTTTTTCCAGAATACATAGAAGGAGAAGAGAGGGTGTATCATACCTCTAGGAAGGGATTTCTAATGGTTTTGTTGCATATTTGAGGTTGTTGAAGGAGGAATAATCATCATTGGTAGTTGCAGATTGAAGAGTTGAGATTGTGGAGAGTGATTGTTGTTGTAGGTGCTGGACAAAAGCTTTGTTACAAGTTTTGATTTGTTGATGGAAAATCATTTTTGTTGTGTTTACTGGTAGTTTGTAAGGGTTTATTGTAGACCATAATCCTTTTTGATTGATTTTAATTCATTGCAAATTAAATCAAATTGAGATAGTTGGTTGCAAGTTGCAAACGAGAACTTCATTCTTGTTGCAAATAATTTTCTTTCTATGTGAAGGGGTTTTATTTTTCTGTATTGTGTGAGATTTTAAAACTAATTTCCATTGTAGAATTTATTTTAATTAGCTCCATACATTATATTTGTATTTTTTCATTAATAACTATGCCTAGTTCAAATGTACAAAGATGAAACTAGAATGACTAAGTAAATTACTAGTTGATAAAAGATTCAAAATAACAAGATTAAGTGCAAAAAAAAATGAAAAGGAAAGGAAGATATTTGCAAACTCCCATGTGGTTGAATATATTCTCTCAGTAAATAAATTATGGCTACAAGAAATAGAGAAAAAAATTGGTGCTATTTAGGAGCTTGGCAAGAATGGTCAAGCCCCTATGCTGGTCTTTTGACCTTCACAAATAACCAATATGTAAAAAATGATAAAATAATTTTCCTTCTCCTATCCTAACTATGTTGATGAATACATAGCCATGATAAAATAAACAATGAAAACTATAATGAGAGTGATTTCAAAGGTGTGAATATTCAAAGGTAAAAAAGACACAACAAAAATGATATTACAATAACAATGAGAAATTAAATAAGGTAGGACCTAAAATTAAACAAGAAAAATGTCAAACCTTGAATCATGATGAAGCCAAAGGGGATAAATATGTTACCAAAATACACAAGACCCTCAATAATATTGTTGAATTAGTGTTGATGTTCTCATAAGGAGGAATTAATGCTTAAGAAAAATTATAGGAAGCTATAGAGAAAGTTGTAGGGAGATAACGAGAGAGTTGTAGATATATAGAAAGGGAGAGAATGAGTGTGTAAAATAAAAGATCCCCTTCAAAATGAGGACTTGGAGGGAGGTAAGGGAAATAGAGATCCATTTAGATTCATCTTGAGTATTTACCACCAATCTATGTAGCTTTTAGGTGTAAAAACACTTAGAAACAATTGTTGAACAAGAAAAGTTATCACAGTACATTAGTGCATTGCATATAAATCCACATATTTTCTAAACACTTGGAGCTCTAGGAAGGATGAAACATAAGAACAAAACAAGGTTAAGATAGCTATAACAATATTTAACTAAAAAGGACCACAGGAGGTAAGCCCTTGGCACCATGGAGGGGAAAAGGCTAAGACAAGTATTGAAATGAACATAAAACACACTAAGGGAATGGACACCAAAGTGAGTACAAAACATAACATGAAATTACAAGGGTATACATTTTTATATATTACACCTTGATTTTTGGAAGTTTAGGGGTAGGATGTAGAAACATCACATTACAAATGTTAAGTTTAAAAGGCTCCTTAAGGTATTTAAGATTTTCCCTTAAAAAACAGTTTCATCATGGAGGAATTTGTTCCTTTAAACACTAGCTCTATGAATGAAGCTTGCTAGATTTATTACATTTAAAAGGGTAAATTGAGTGGTTGGTATTTTGAAAGAGTGTGATATTCAAACACAATCATTTTCATATTTTAAAAATTTAGTGGGATTGTTTTGGATTGATTTTGTATTGTTGAGATCACACTTAGTTTATTTAAATTTTCTATATTGTATGATGATGGAAAGGGAAGCACAAAATCCTCATTACTTGTGTTGTAGGAAAAAAATGTACATAAGGAGGTAGTTGATCTACCCTTTGGTTTTATTCCATAGTCCTAGTCATGAAAGGGTTGGAATGAGGTTGGAACCTTAGATACCTTGGTCTATTGTTGATGAATAGAATTGTGTTGATTTCTCAATAACCCTAACTTTAAGAGTCTTTATCTATTGGGTAAGGATGGCTATAAATGCTTTAGGATTAACTTGTCCTAAATTTTATACTTCTTCAAAAAGAGGAATTCTCTTTTAATATAAAGGGGTTCATTATCCCTATTAATCATTTCTCCATGCAATATTGTGGGTACTCCTTTATAGTTTGTTCATCTTGAAAGGCCACATGAAGGTTTTCTCAAGTTAATCAAAATTATTTTAAGTATTTTTACACTAGTGCTTCATTATATTGTCAATATAGGTAGTTGTCTCTTTAGTTTGTTACAATATGACCTTGTTGGTGGATTTCAAATTAAAAAAAAAAAGCACTTTGCATTCTATTTTTATCCAATTTTAGTTTAAGGATAGTATATTTAATTCAAATTAGGTTGTTGGAAGTGGTATAGCTTTGTAATTCCTATCATCCTCTATCTTAGTTAGTGTCTTTATAATTGCACAAAATAATTTGACATGTTTATTTAAAAAAAAATCATTCTAATAAACATATAGCAATGATCCATTGAAACTTAAGCAATGGGTGATCTATCATTTGTATGCTTTCTCTATAGATAGTTTATTAGGATCATAGCCACCCATCATAGTAGGTGCATTAAATCCAATAAGTTTAAAAAAAATGTTAATACATTAAACTCATAAAATGTTAAATGCATGCTAAGAACCCATTTTTTGTTGAGAATTATCATGATATTTCTTTCCCTTAAACTTATACTTACTATTATGATGGCTTGAGCCCTTTAATATTGAGTTTTTTATTCACCTTGATGTCCTCATACATCATGCATTTATAGAGGGGCGTGAAATTTTTTTTAATCTAATTTAATAGAATGAGAATAAGAAGTAATCTTTCTAAGAGGAATTATAAATCTCATTTCTTTATAGTAAAAAAAATATCGACTTAAAAAACTAAAATCTAAAGTGTATCAGTTGTCAATTAAATTTGCACCCTATTGAATGTAATATTCAATAATCTACTGAAACATGGAAACCTTCTTCAGATGTGGGTGATCTGAACGAAGAAGGAATCTCCAAAGTAAGCTGGTTCTCTGAATGATAAATCCTATTCTAAAATACTCTGAGGGAAAAGGGATAAAAGGATGGACTGAAACTAAAACCTATGATTAACAGATGACTTTCAAAAAAACTAGTAATGATTTAATGATGATTCTGATCTCTTCCTCACAAACAGCTTTAAAAAAAAATATAATATCTCACAACCTCTCATGAATAATTGATACATAAATAATTTGCATGAAAACTTGACTTGAAGTACAACATGCAACCTGTATTTTGAACTTTCTGCATTAAGAATTACAGTTTAAGGACATGACAAGGACTCTGTAAACAGAAATCACAAGATAACATCAAACTGAAACTGCAAGTAAACACAAAACCGAGAAGTAGGAATGTTGTCTTTATTCAACTGAAGGAGAATGCCATAATCTGAAACTGAGTACAAAAGGTTCACAAGCTCAAAAATGTGTATGAGCAAGAACTGAAATCTGAACTGAGAAGAAGCTAAAAAGACTCCATCTTTACAAAGATATCACTCTCAAGAAACCCTCATCCGAGATCACAAAGAAGCTCAAGGAAAAAAACCTCAAACTATCTAAAAAACTGCATAAAAGCAGAAAAAAGCATATTGCTTTTATGATCAAACTGTCAAGCCTCTAAAAATAGGTTGAATCTGCTTTAAAAGCTCCAAAAACACCTTATCTCTCCAAGATAAGACTCAAATCCAACCAAGAGAAGAAGTCAAAATGAATCTACTAAAAATAGCAAGAAATCATAAAATAATTTATAAAAGATTGCTTTACAATTCTACTTTATAAGATTACAGATTTTACAATTTTTCTATTTTTCGCAACTAAAGATTACAAAACCTTTTACAAAAAGAAATACATCTTATCTCTCCATTACAATGCTTTGATTTTCTCAAAAAATCATAAAAAATACCAATGTATAATTATTCTCTCATTAAAATCTTCAATTGATTTTTCTAAAATCAATTAAAAATAAAAAACCCTAAAACATGAATGATACTAACCTTAAGTCATAAAATACTCATTATTCAAACTTTAATTGACTTTCTTCAAATCAATTAAAAACAAATACCTAAGGTATATGCATCCTTCATTCTCCTCAAAGGCATTATCAATCACCATTCTCCTTAAGTCCTTTCAATAATAAATAAGCCTAAACCCTAGGAAAATAACCCATCACCCCTCTAAGCTCGACTTAGGCACATAAATTTTGGCCTTTTAAACATTGACTTCAAACTTTGAATAAATCATAACACAAGGCCACCCTAATTCGAATTTCCCCATGTGCTATTGATAAACATGAATATTCTAGATGATTATGATGTTGGGTCGAATTAGGGCATGAGAAAAACAAGGTCAAACCCTAATATGATTCATTTTGCTATTATCAGTTTTGAGGAAAATGGTCTCTGCCTGAGAGCACGCCGCCATGATGGTTGAGCTCAGTCTGAGAATCTACATGCTTGAAAGCCCTCACTCTCACCTTCAAATGGTTGAACTCTTCAATGGGTAAACTCGGTTTTGTAGTATTGTAGCTCTTTTACTTAATTGAAAGAATAAAAAGAGCCATAAGGCCACAGCCTGCTCATGGTTATTTCCTGATTTCCTTTGTCTCTCTATACTTCATTCCTCTCGGCTGATATACACGAATTCGGGCTTTGACTGGAACTTTCATGAAAGAACTTTCTTGAGAGTTATTGTTTCCTTCTACTATGCATAGGGTAAGCTAGCTTCAATGGCTTTTGTTTTGTTCATTTTGGCCTTGAGGCCGCAGCTAACATAGCCTCTAATACATTTACTTTATACTTTTTGTGCTTGTTTGAAAAGCTCGAGCCTTAAACTTGGCTCTTGATGTCCTCCTCTGGCCGCCGTGGTGAAAATCTTCAAGTTTGGAGCCTATAGATGACTATTCTGTCTGCGGTCAGTGTGCTCGCCCACATATATGAACTGGCGAGTTATGTTTAAAGCATATACTCTCTTCTTCAAAAGCTCGAAAACCTTCACTTAAGATTCAATGACCATGTACAGGCTGCCACATATGTATCATAGAAAGCATTATTTAGAGATTCTGGGCTCGACCCAAAATAGGAAATTCACCTTCTTGTATATTTGAAGACATACCTGCATATGGGTATCATGAGAATTTGAATAAAACTATTTTTTCTCCATTCTGAAGCCTAACCCACCAAAGGAAATTCGTATTTTATGTTTTTTGCTAGTTTATGTAAAAACCCCATATGGGTTAGCTCTGAAAGTCACAATTTATGTGTTGAAAACCAAACCCCAAATGCGGGTACTCTATATATTCATTTTTTTTTAAGTTATGAGCTTGGCCCACGATGCTTTTTGTTGATATTCATGTGTCCTCCATATAGGTTCTTGACATTTAGAGGAAAACTAAGCATTGTCTGGAAACTCCCATATGATAAAACATTTAACCTATTATCCTGAGAAAGAATATTCATATGGGTTGATTGAAAATAATGAAAATTGAATACTTGACCCAAAACCCCATAGTGGGTAAACAAAACAGTAATGAGGAAATACTAAAATTATTTAGCGGTCCATATATTTTCTGAAAATTGTGATCTCCATATGTAAATCTGAAAACACTTGTGAGTATATGAGAAAACAACAAAACTGTATGTGTAAAAATTTGAACCCACTTCACATGATATTCTATTTTCCTCTGCTTTCTTCATAGAAATGTTGTATAAATTTTGTCTTTAACAAGACCCTCTCTTGAGTATACACACATCTTGTTTGTAACCCATTGGAAACTATATTATTCCTTTGGTTTCTCATTGCTTGAAACTTCCACATATCTACATCCTAAAGGTTCTTCTTGTGCCTTTACACTTCAGGTATCGTTGTCATGCCATGTTTCGAACTCTCATTTTTTTGTTGTAAATTTGCTTAATCTGGAAATGGATCTTGTATACCTGAATCTTTGCCAAATCTGCTCATGTCTATCTTGCTTGATACTTGTAACTCCTTGAACATAATTTTGAATGGGCATCATACTTTGATTGTTGTTCTCTGCCAAACATTGATACATAATTCTATTTGAAGCATCATCTCAGCCAAAGTGAATTGGTTGTCCCTGCTGTATCTTTTCCTTAACAAATACATCAGATTCAAACACTTGAGTTATTAAATCTCACTGTCAGCCACCAAGTTGAGTCTTGATTGTAACACAATGTGAACGATGGTACTGCTTAAGTTTGGCACTCTTCATGCATTTTTATGTTCCTCTTAACAAACTGTTCTTTAAATCTGCTCTCTTTCGTGATGAAAATTAAAACAAAACTCTTTATTAAGGAATAATGTATGCCTTTTCACTATCCTTGGCTATGAAAAGAACATTGATGAACTATAGCTTGCATGACATATATGATCATGATGAAAAAATAACACAGAACATGAACTATACAACAATGTTTGATATAAATGTACTCAACTAAATTAATTAAGCGAGTTAAACTCACTGTTCACCTGTAGCCTTCAGAAAAAATTAACCTAATTGTTATGAATGCACAGTTGGTTTAATAGCTTGATAGATAACTATGCTTTACTCCTTCAGTTGTATCTCATTTATTTTGATGAATATATGATGATTTAGTCTTTAAATTAGCCCATTTATAATGAATAGGGAAGCATGTCGAGCTCTACCCTTGTGGGAGCCCATTTTTCTCCACATGCTTGGTCTTTGAATAATGATCAGCTTCATGATTTTCCCTATACCTACACAAAGAAACAAACAATGTTGGCATAAAAAATAGAATATGATCATGTTGATGTTTCTCCTTCAGCTCATTTCTTTTGTACTTCGCTGATTGTTTCAATGTATGATTAACAGTAGGCTACACTATTGTTGGTGACTCATATAGGTTTCTTCATAATCGGAGCCTCTGACATCTCCCTCTTTTCTCTTATAGGTCGATAGAACTCGAGGAGACAAAGGTGCACCATTCATCATCGACCATCGGCTAAAATAGGCAATGATGATTATGTCATTTACTTATGTGATTTTTTTTCGCATCTTCCATAGTGTAGTGTACTATTAATGGTGCATTGTGACAGTCACATCCACGACTTGTGTGGATATTTGATTTCATCTTTATGCTTTTCATTTGAAAAGAAAATGCATTTCAATGCATATTGTAATATGATTTTGATTCTTGCAATCAATTGAAGCTATGTAAATATGAAGTATTCCATGAAATAAATGAAAGCATTTAAAATGCTATGTTGCTTATATGCTCAATTCTATACTTTATTTAATTCTAGAACATCTGAATAGCACTCTAAAATTCTGATTTTTCTTTTAAATGCACCATTGTCACTTGATGAATAATGATAAAAGATGCAAACAACACTTAAACTCAATCTGTAATTTCACCTTAAGATAAAATAATGTTTAGCCAGCTCCACCAATCGAGTTGTGGCGAGAAATTGGTAACATTTTGGCAATTTCCACTAAATGCTTGCCTGCTAAGCATAGATCAGTGGCCTTAAAACAATTCATTGGGCACAGAGTCAATTCTGCCCCTTCTTGAAACTCAGAAACTTGAATAGAAACACTCCAAATAGCAACAAAGAAAACAAAATAGAATTGCAAGCAAACTAACAGGCCCTGATGGCCAATAGAAAATGCTCAGCAGCACTTAGGGAAAGCAAAACTACTAAAGTAAATGTGTGGAATGCACTTATTTTCAAACTACTCTACTTAACTATGAGATAACTTATCTCAGAGGAAGTGTTTGAGGTGAATCCCATTAACTAGGATAGACAGCACTTCGCCAATCATCTTGGAAAGTTGGAATACGTTGTGTTCCTTGCATTCCATGATCACATAAGGCACATCCCAGATTACATCGAACTTGGAATGTCGTCCAGGTCTGCTTTTAAATTCATTCCACTTGAAAACTAGATCTCCAATAATGAAATCACGTGGTCTCGCCCTCTTATCAAAATAATTCTTCATCTGAGCTTGATGTATTTCCAATTGTCTTAGAGCTTCCTTTCTAGTTTCCTTGAGCTCTACCAGCTATGCAAACCTCACCTCAAGAGGTTGTTCATTCAGCAACTCCAGTTCTTTAACATAACTTAAAGTTGGCAACTCAATGGAAATAGGTAACTTAGCCTCTTTACCATAAGTTAAAACAAAAGGCGAACAACCAGTGGCCCTTTTAGGAGTTATTCTATCAGCCCAAAGAGCTAGCTTCAGCTTTTTGTGCCATGCCCATTGATTATCTTTGACAGTCTTCTTGATTATCTGAATCAAATTCTTATTTGTAGATTTCACCTATCCATTTCCTTGTGGATAATAATTGGAAGATATATTCAAATAAATATTATTTCTAATAGACCAATCAAAAATCCTCAAACCAATAAAAGCTAAACCATTGTCAGAAATGATTGAATCTGGAACACCAAATCTCGATATGAGATCTTGATAGAAATTAAGCACTGAAGTCTCATTTGTTTCCTTTAAAGCAATAGCTTTGGTCCATTTTGTAAAATAATATGTGGCAGTAAGAATCCATTTATGACCCGCGATTGAAGGCAGATTGATAGGACCAATAAAATCTAAGCCCCACTTGGCAAAGGGTTGTTCTACTTGAATCAGATGTAGGGGCAGCAGTGCAAGCCTCTGTTTACCAATAAATAAAGCACATTTCTCACATCTTCTGACCCAAGTGATAGTGTCCTTAAACAAATCTGGCTAGTAATAACCAGCTCACATAATTTTTAGAGCCATTGTTCTCACAACAAAGTGACCTCCTGAAGGTCCATCATGAAACTCTGCTAATAGCTTGTCAACTTGATCAGGCTAAAAATAGCACAATAAGATACCTTGAAAATATCTCCTATAAAGAATGCCATCAATGATTGCATAAGGGATGGCTTGTAATCTATAATACCTTCGTTTCGCTCTGTCTAAGCCTTTGGGGCATTCACCAGTTTGTAAATAATGCATCATCTGCTACAACCAAGTAGCAGGAGAGGCTGGAACAACACCGACAACATCATTATTTAGCATTGTTTCTATATTTGTAGCTTCCTTTAAGTTGTTGTCCTCATTACCAGCAATCTGTTCACACAAACCTTTGCCTCTAACAAGTTTGGTTACTTTTATATCAACATCGAACTCCATTACTTTGGTAATCCAACCAACACGCTTATAATTAATATCTTTGTTAAGCAGAAAATCCTTAATAGTTGAATGAGCTACTAGCAAGTGAATCTTGTTGTTGGACAAAAAATACTTGAATTTCTTTCAACTTCTTACAACAGCAAAAACATGCTTCTCAACAAAAGAATATTTTACCTCATAATCATGCAATACTTTGCTGAAAAATGCTATAGGCTGCTCTGAGCCCTCCTTGTTTTGCTGACATAACATAGCTGAGACTGTATCTACTCCTCCAAAGGCATACAAAATAAAGTCTTTATCAAAGTTTGAATTAACGAGAGTAGGGGTGGCTGCCAGTGCTTCTTTAACTTGCTCAAAGCTCCTCTTACCTTCCTTGGTCCAACTGAATGGCATATTCTTCTTAAGCATAGAAGTGAGAGGTTGCAGAAAAGCTACAATATTCGGTATGAACCTCCTCATGAAATTTATCCTTCCAAGAAAGCTTTGCAAGCCTTTCTTATGAGCTGGTAATGGCAATTCAAAAATTGTGGAAACTCTTTCAGAATCAATTGAAATACCTTGCTTTGAAACAATGTGTCTGAGCAATTTGCCTTCGTGCACTGAAAAAATACACTTCTTCGGATTGAGAGACACTCCGAACTCTTTGCACCTCTGAAAAATCTACTCCAAATGATCAA
>VDFB02364378.1:0-43701 GCA_007258455.2 Sequoia sempervirens
TCAATATTAAGACAATAGTTACTTGAAGACTCATATTCTAACCTCTGGCACTCATCTCCCGTATTAGAAATGCATTTCCATCTTGGGGACACATATAGGGATGTCCCCATATACTAGGAGTGTTAAAGTAGCATTTCTTAACATCTATATGTCTCCAGGAAGCATCCCTTAAAAATTAGGAAACTTCACGTAGAATTTCCCTAGACATATCATACAAAAATATAAATTAAATCAATATTTTCCTCAAATGCTAATAAATGGTTGACAAGAGCTAAAAGACTAAATAAAAACACTAACAAACATATATTTGTCTATTTTTGCATGGAAACTTGCAATTTTTTTGTAGCAGAAAAGTTGATAATCAAAGCCCAAAGTGGTGGCTAGTGAAACAGAGAAAACAATAACGAAGCCTATGTCTTACGTGCACAGAGATTTTAACAATTGATTCAGGGATACTCCATGGAAAGAGCTTGTGCTAACAAACTATATGCTATATGTTAGCACTTTTAAACAAATTCTGAAATATATATATATAAATAGATAGATGGTAGTTATAACTTATATATGTTGATTTATTTTTTCTCTCCCACCATCTCGATGTATCCTTATACTATGTTTTTAAAAAATGGTGTCCCCATCCAAGTCCCCAAGGTGTCTCCCATCTCCAATTAATTATGATTAGCATACAGCTGATCACCAAATGGCAAATAGTGATATTACATAATGATGCACTAAAACACAAAATGGTTAGAAATGAAAGATCCACAACGAATATTCACTATGGCTCAATACTTGCTTAAGGTTTTTGCAAATGAGGTAGCAAGCAAAGCAAACTTGATTGTGGGGGAACTCCAATTTAAAATGTGCTTGAGAAAGAGTGGTATTGGGTAGCCTGCCAGGAAGAAATTGTACTTCACCTCAATAACCATCACCTAGATGGAATGACTGCCATTTGGACCATTCAATATCATCATGATATCATGAGAGATGGGCTCTTGTGAACCACTACTCATGAAATATAGAGCTTTTATAATTACTCAATATTAGCACACAGTTGAATCACAAAAAATGATGTTATATAAATCTAAGGAAAGCTTCTCTCTTGGAACATTAGAGATCTCTCAACAGAACTTATCAGCGAGATTCAAAAATCAAGGAACATTGGCAGAAGGCTAACCTTCTTCTTCAGGAAACCAAATTTTCTATTGTAGAGTTAGTTTCTTCTTTTTGTAAATATGGCTCTCTAGCAGTCATAATAAAGAAGACCCTAATTATTAATCTGAGGGCATCACTATCATTTGAAATCCCATTAAGTTAACCTATTGAAATCCTGTCTATCATGGAATTGTTTTTCGTCCTTTACTTCTTGTGATATCAACAAAGACATCTTTATAACCTCTATATATTCATCCTCTGGCACTGAAACTCATTTTCTAGGATTTAATTAAAAGATAGATTGCTTTATCTCCAGCATTGCCTCTCATTTTGGTATAATAATGTTTCGCCTCTTTCAGAGAAGTCATAAGGTCACAAGTCCAATACTATTATAGCTAAAATAGTCTAACAATTTTATTTATGTAGAGTTTTATCAGGAAGAATCTACTCGATGTAGCAAGAATTGGTATCTGTAGTTGAACTATATTACAAAGTCTACTCGGTGTGTGTGAACACGAGTCTGTCGGGATATTACAGCCAATTATTTACTCCTCTCTAGTGATTGGCTGGAACTTTCACGGCAGACTTCTGCTTATGTACATGATCTTATAGTCTCAGGTTGTTGGTCAATTCAGCTGGATATCACATTAGACCTTCACAATACAAATCATCTTTCAAATATCACAATATTTGATTGCCTCATCTCCCCCTAATATTAAAAAATGGTGAAAAGAGGATTATTTCTGTCTGAGGTTATAACTTGTTTCATCTTGCTTGTAAGCTCAAGTTGCTAAAACAGAGCTTAAAAAAATGGATTAATACTTCCTTGGAATTATTTTCTCTGATTTTTGGCAAACATAGCTGAATTTCACGTATAATTAACATCATGTTAGAAATTTTCTTAAATCTGCAGAATTTATCTCAGGAAATTTCTCTATTGCAAAAATTTGCAGAATTGCGGTGGAGGAAAGCTAACGAAGAAAAATCCCAATATGTAAAGGTAAAAGTTACACCAGATAATTCATGAGTCTATAATCAAATGTAAAATTCTTTGTAGACTCACCATTATCTCTGAGATGGGACTGTACTGGACAATATTTCAAATGCTTATCAAGAGGCCCAATGCTATTTTAACAACATAATTCCTTGCTGATAGCAAACAAGCTCCAAACACTCTCCTCTCGCATATTCCATCTCAACGATGCCTAAACATAATATGACTCTTCAAGATCAGCCTCCATAATTGAAGTTAACTGTATCAAGGCGATATCTCTCTTAAGCCAGATAAGACATTAGATTCCATGGCTTTGACAAATTGGAGCAACTTCCCACTGTCAGAGACTATGTTATCTCCTAAGTCAATATTGGCCACAATGAAATGACTTCCAATAGCCACTATGGCATTAAAGCTTCCCTCACTTCATAATACAAAACTTTGCTATATATGAAGCAGATCACAATGTATGTACAGTGATCTTCCAGGGAAACAAATGATTTATTCAGCTAATAGGCATCAAAGATAGTTAATTTTTTACAGGGAAAATGCAGCTGTATTAAGTGGAATCATAGCTACTCCTGATCAGCAAAAATATCTCATGGGAATTTTCTATGAAATATCTTGTCTGCAACACCACTGCTAGCTTTGATGTTTGCTTCCAAAGCTAAAACTTACAATTGAAAGAAGATTATTATCCTTAAGCACAAATTGAGTACCCATGCGACTTTTTAGCAACTATTTCATCACTTTTCATTCAAGAATGAGACAGGTAATCACTTCAATGGGAGGACTAAATCATCAGCAGTCTCAGTATTCATAAATTGGCATGGCATGCTAGAGAGTCTCCTTATAGGCAGAGTTTGTAGACGGTGAGAGCCACATTCCCTATAACAACTCTCTATCTTTATTTTGTGAGTCTTTTTTGTTAGTAATATCAATTCTAGTATGTTCTGTCTGTATAAGGTATATAGGTATTCTTCAAATTTAGGTGCATAATGATTTAGCTAGCATTTCTCTGATATATATTTCTTGACTGTTATTAGTCCATCCAGTCAAAACAGCTTATGCTATTCAGATGAACTCTCTTAATTGGCTGCATTTGTTAGCTACATTATCAATTAGTATAATGTTTTACTGACTAAAAAAGAAAAGAAAAATACCTCGACAGTAGCTTCTCCTTGTTACTATGGCATAGTGACAAGATAAATAAGATCAACAATCAATACATATATTTACATTCCTTTCAAGATTCATCATGTGTAATCTATAGCATAAGGGTGCTAATTTTTTGTATAGCAAGTTCGTCTGGCTATCTAGATTGTGCAAATCACAAATATGAAATTCAAGAAGAAAATCAAGGATTAAAAATATGGCAGCTTGCGCTTATGTTTCACATGAACCCTCATTCAAGAGATGAGAAAATTTTGACAGTTAGCATATTGTGTATGCTAAAAAAAAGTAGAACAGGCATTCAAATAATAAATTCCACAACTTTGCTTATTAAAAAATCTTTAAAGAGATCACAAATCATGCTGAAGAGTGGGCTAGAGCTATATGTGATTTATGTCTGATAAAAATAAATAGCCTGAATATTATACAAAATATGAGTCAAAAGGCCTGTAAATCTTATAGCGTAAAAAGCCAAAAAGTTTTACCCGTTTTCCCCATTCAGATGCTCGATCAATCAGGTATGAATATTCCAAATCTTCAAAGCATTTCTGCAAGGAAGAAAGTGGCTCATTAAAGTACACTGGAAGACAAACCCCAGAGAGATCCTTTCCAATATTTTCTTTTATAATTGACCACAGACCAACTGCTTTCTCCTTTTCCTTAGGTTCAGGCAATTTAGTGCGTCTTTCTACACAAGGATAATCAAGACCAATCCTTTCCATGTCTGCATCTCTCCCATTTACAGAATAAGAGTGACGGAACTCCTTATCATCCAACACATCTTCATGCGAATCTGTTGATAGTCGTGCATACCCAGGACTTGTGCTTCTTAGAGACTCTGAGGATAAATAATCCTTTGTATCAAAAAATGTGTCAACATCTTCATCTGTTTCACCATCTACCCCATCCTGGCTTTCATTTTCTTCATCAGACTCTGTCGCTGTCCCTTCTGAAACATCAATTTCAGTGTAAGTACATAAGATTACAAAAAATTTAGTATACTTCTATTGAGATTCAAAATCCAAACTCAAAGAAAGCAAATGCATTTGCAAGGAGAGAGGGCTGGGGGGTGTTTTCTATTTAATAAACCGATCTATCAGATATATTATAAGCACATTCTTCATGTTTCATTAATTATACCAATAGGATGAAGGTAGTGTCCTGAATCTAATACAGAATATCTTAGAAAAATGCACCACCATTGCATTTGCAAGGTTTCCTAAACCAGGTACAATGAGTAAAACAAGATTCTTGTACAACCAAACAAAGTATTTAAGATTCAAAATTGCATTACCAAGGTCTTACAACAGCAGCTTCTTATTTATTTTCAATGGCTTACAACCTTCAACTGTCATATAATCTGTTTTCTCTCAACATACTATCCTAAATATCTTCTTTGACAGTGATTAAACCATGCTTCTGGGTAATACTGCTTATTACCAAACAGTCAGGTAAGAAACTAAACTGGCAAGTATATTTTAAATGCTGGACATCACATCTTCCATTTCATTATACCTTCATTATTCACAAGTGAGCGTTCAACTTAATCATTATACACAGACCATCATACTGTACCATGCTATAATAAGGATGCAGGGCTGAAATGTTATCTTGTTCATTGTACACAGCCAATCACACTGAGCCATTTTACAATAAGGATACGAGGATGGAATGTTTAACTTGTTAGTTGTACACATCCAATCATGCAGACACATACATAATAGGATGTAGGGGTAGTCCCTCTTAGGTCATTAATTCCTTTTCTCTTTTCTTTTTAATTTTCATACTTATTGAATGTGATTTTTTCTCTGGTTTTTGGAGTGTTGCCTTCCTTGACAACAACTTATTGAAGTTTTCACTAGATTTCTTTTTGGAATTTCATAGTCATACTGTCATATCATAACTAGTAGTTCTTTACAATCTCAATGACCAACTTAGCCATTCATGCCACACCTCCCTCTATTCTATGTGTTATATCTTTATATGTGACTTCACATAGTTGAACCCATTTATCCAACGAACAATATTTTGGCCTCAAAAAATGTCTTCAATTTCTAAGGTGCTTCTCTTCATGCCTACAATGATAAGTAAATTTGATCTTTATGTAGACAGTTACTAATAATTGCACCTCATTTTGTAGACTGTATAGACCTGTAAAAACATTTGTCAATTTAGGGTTAAGGTTCCATACCAAACTAGACTAGGTTAGATGGACCAGTCTGGATTACATTGTCATTAGTATTTGGCAGTTTAAGTTTTCACACCAAACTAGTCTAGGTTAGATAGACTAGTCTGGATTACATTGTCATTAGTATTTAGCAGGAGGGTGATTTTAAGTTTGAAAACTGTTATGGTAGCACAGATTGGATGCTAACAAGTTAACCATGCCAAATTCTAGGCCAAGATAGAGTTTCAGAAGTGGAATGGTTTGTCAATATGAAGAAATAAAAGAAAAATTAGAATTAGAATTTTTGTTAATGGATTCTTTAGGCCATTTGATAGCTTACAAGCTATGTTGCCAGGTTTTGCTTAACCCCCCTGCGTACCCATCTGAGTCTGCTTCAGGGCCAAGACAGCTCTGGGTTTTCCCAAGGTCTGCTCCTCACAATCAATAAAAACTGTATACCACAGTTCTTATATTAGTCATTGGGCACAACACTGAGGAGGCAAACAAAAAAGGTATGAAGTTACTATTAAGCATACAAAAAATGAAGCAAAGGTAAATGGTTACCGAAAAAAATAAATTGATATCAAGCATACAAAAAATGAAGCAAAAGATATTAAAAAGATTACCGGAAAAAAAAATCGATATCTAGACCAGAGATGTTTCCATAGAAATGGCATAACAATAAAGACTAGACATTGGCAAGGATGATCAAATAGTACTTCCCTAGAATCATGATCTAAAATATGTTTCTATCTACTTCAAAAAGAATGGGTATCCAAAACGAAGCAATCCCTTACACAATTTTCTCTCCCTCACAAAAAAATAGTTAAGGTCAAGATAGGTTCAAAAGCTCCTATTATTTGTAGCAGATGGAATTTCATTGGTTCAATTTATGAATATTCTGGTACACCCTAGGTTCCATATGAAGGACCCACAGGGAACCTAGGCCGGACCCAAGCAAACCTATGAACTGCCCATCCAAAAATGTTTTCAAAAAAATATAATTTTTTTTAACATTTTTATAAATAAAAAAACTCCTAAATACATAATTTCACCCTGAAGTAAGGGCTCTTAACATCTTTTGTCTCATTTCACAAACACAAGTGAGTAAAACAGCATATTTGCCTGCAAGCTACCATTGTTTTATTAAAGTTGCTGCAATTCTTTTCAAAGGTGAAGGCTAAAAGAGAGAACAACCCACACCAATAGGAGAGAAAGAGTTATACAAGGAAGATTTATCTATCAAATGAATCTTGTAATTTTTCACATTTTGAAGAAAAAAGTTCATAATATTTCAAAAAAAATTCAATTTTTTTTTAAGTTTCTGAATATTTTTTTGAACCTTCTATACATAATACAAGGGTAATGCCAATTTTATTTTATTTTTTAAGTTGTAGTGTTGTAAATTTGTATTTTTTTTGTTCTATCATATTCATTTAGAATAGCTCATTGTTCTAGTTCAATTTCCCCATATGCGGAGAGCTCATTTAAATTTGATGCACTGTCACTTCTTTGACAACATACAACCATGATCGAACAACTTCCTAGTGGTAAGAGTTATAGTTGGCGTTGTAGCCAATGTGGGAATGAGTATAGAACTCATATAGTCAAGCGAAAGATCACTATTACTAGAGCTTAGGAATAAGAATTTATCTCGGGCCAAAAAAAAAGTTGCCAAAACAACAAATAATGGGATATATCAAACAAGAGGACACCAACATGGTAAGTAATAGATTAAATGAAAGAGTACATCCTCTTTCCAAGAAAGGATCGCAAAAACCTCCTACTAGCTAAACACAACTAATTGGTCTACATTGTTTCATGCCATTGTCATCTTCCTACGAAGAGAATACCCCATTTCTTTTTAATAAAAGAGGCCCATTGAAAAAGACCTTCAAAAATGAGGCAAGGGAGGTTGCAAATGAGAGCATTGCTCATTGCATTTATGGCAATGAGCTTCCTTTCAACCTTGTTAAATCACCATATTAATGACATATGATAACAACAATTACCAATGCACCTACTAATTACATTAGTCCTAAGTATGAAAAGGTGCACACCGCCTTATTGGCCAAAGAGAAAGCTTCCATAAAGACATTATTGAGAGCAATCAAGGATACAAGACATGACATAGAAGTGTCCATTATTTCTGATGGATGGAAAGATTGCAGAAATAGACAACTAATTACTGTAATTACAATATCCCCTAAAGGGACAATATTTTTGAAAATAGTAGATTGTGAGGGGGCAAGTGAAGGGTGCAACTTTCATTGCCAATATCCTCATACAATCACCATCTCACATTGAGATGGTATGTCCAAATCCTAATAGACAACACTAAATATTGTAGGACAACTAGTTCAACAGTGGAGGGTACATATGGACATTTTTTGGACACCATGTGTTGTCCACTTACTCGAATTAATATTGCAAAGATTGGCTCACAGATCGAGTGGGTCAAAGAAATCTACGCACAGGCCAAGGAGATTCAAACATTTGTGACAATGTCACAAGCCATCTTCAAGACCTTCTCCAACTTGGAGATGTTGAAAGTAATTTTAGTTTTTAGTATATTTGTAATTTTTTTAATTTTTAATGTAATATTTTAATCTGTTTTACTTTTTACACCATATTAGGTTGCCAAGACTCGATTTGCATCACACACAATCATCTTGAGACAACTTGTGAAAGTGCTAGAGGCATGAACACTATGGTCATCAACACTATTTGAAATTTATGGAGGCAATCAAATACAAAGAGAGCCCAAAAAGTCAATGCATTGATCCCAGATGATGGGTGGTAGGCTCTTGTGGAATATAACTTGAACTTCACTAAGCCCATCATCAGCATGATTAGGTATGCTGATATAGATCGCCTATGTTTAGGTGAAAATGATGATAGCATGGATGTTAGAATATTTTCATTGATGTCAAAGGAAACGTGCAACGATATATTGCATGAAAGGTGGAGTTGAATAAATGAGTGATTGCATGAAACATGGAGTTGGATAATTGCATGCAAAAAGGAAAAGAAAAGCATGCAAAAAAAAAGCAACGACGGCAGAAAAAAAGTAGCACCAGCAGAAAAAAGCAACGCCCCTTATGCATGAAAAAAAAGAATGCAAAAAGAAAGATAGCATGCAATAACTGATGCATGCAAAAATTAAAAAGTGCCTTATAGGTTTAATTCAGGGAAACCCGGGGACGCGGCCCCCCCTAAAATGCCTGGTCCCTGTCCCCGAGACGTCCTAGGTACAGGGGCACAGCTGGGGGATGGTAGGGGACCATCCCCTTTTCTGCCAAAAAATAGGGAACCATCCCTAAAACGGGGGGACGCCATTGACCGGATGAGGGACAGCTGACCGGTCCCCAAGACGGCCAGGGGAATTCTAGGAGTCCCCTGGTCGTCCCCGAGATGGTCAGCCATCTTAGAAGTCCCTTAGCCGTCCCCAAGATGGTAAGTCATCCCCTACATCAAAGCATGGTCAAAACAAAAAAAAACACATTTTCATAGCAAGGGAGTGTGAACTAATACAATTATTCAATATTGATTGTGGCATCTAGTTCAAATGTCAGTGCTAAATTTCAAGATCACATACCATACTTATGATGCTTTATTAAATGCAAGTGCAATTATGTGTTAGGCATAAATGTTGTATAGTTAAATAGCTAAACTAAACAACCTTCTTCACTTCAAGTTCTGAATTTTTTTCATTAGTAATTCCAATAAGGATGTCAACGCAGTAGGATATCCTATCCTTGTTCATTGCAGTTTACATTTGATCTTCCATAATCCATACCTATAGCTAGACAAATCCTTGAGCTCTCTATACCTATAATACATTAGGTTTACATTTGGTCTTCCATAATACGTTTGGTCTGCAACAAACCAGTTTTTCATATCCTTGAGCTCTCTATCCTGATGATGGATCACAGAGTGTGATACAAAACGTTGATCCAAAAAAGCTTTCACACAATCTAATCCAGAAATAACTTCTTTGATATTCTTATGTATTGTGGAAATCTAATAACATTGATAGACAAATCCTCCCATTAACTGGTATAGCATAAGTATTTTTCCAGTATGTACTAGTATCACAGAAAATACAATAAGACTGTTTAATTTAACTGTTGTGTTCTTTTTTAACAATTATCAGTATCACTAAAAATTAACAAATGATAATTCAACATACAGGAAAGACACTTAGTTTATTGACAAATAATGTTGAACACAAATATTATATGTTAAGGTTCTATAATGTATATTATGCATGCCTTATCCATGTTATCATATGAATATTTAAAACTTCCCTATATATTTTAGATTTTCCCTATATTTTATATAGCCATCCCCCCGCCGTTCCCAAATTTGGCCTCAAAATCCAGAAACTTGCGGACCCATCCCGCCATCCCCATCCTGGAAACTTGGGGTAACACTAGTTTAATTTTATAAAAGGAGATTAATTCTATATTTTTAGATAGAAAAAGGGGTGAGTGAAAAAAAAGCAATGCAACAGACATGAGATTGCAAGCCGCCATTAGGAGAAAAATGGTGTAAGGGGCAGAATTGGACAAGAAGATAAGTGCAGAGATAAAATTCAATTTTAAAGAAGTTGATTTAAAGAAGGGGTTTGCTGATATTCGTTTTTCATTAAAAAGATATTCTACCGGTAAGTGTGATTGCCTATCATTTTTTGATGAATTGGGTTGGTGCTCAACTGTGAGTTGGTGCTCACTTTGTAATCAAAGATTGGTGTCTTTTGTAGGTTGGTGCCTACTTATTCATAAAAGCAAATATTTTGCCGTACTTTTTTCCCGAAAGGGTTTTCCACGTAAAACTCGTGTTCATTTTGCTTATGGTTTATTTGCACTATCAAGTTTTGATTATTCAGTTTTGCTTATGGTTTTCCACATAAAATTGCTCTTATACTGATTAACCTAGATCTTGAGAAGCACACATGGCTGGTCATGATGGATATGGTTTCTCCTCAAATAGAGCACCTTTGCTTGATGGAACGAATTACGCATTTTGGAGCATAAGAATGGAAACATATTTGAGTGCTCTAGGTTTTGGTATTTGGCAATCCGTCGTTGATGGTTATACAACTCCTGCAACTTCTCCAACTAATGCTGTTGGAAAGAAGCTTAGTGAATGTAATGCCAAGGCCAAGAATGCTATTCTTTGTGGGTTGTCTAAATATGACTTCGTTGAAGGTGATGCATTGCAAATCTGCACAAGAAATGTGGGATAAGTTGAAAAATGAGAGATCTTGACAATCTAACGAAAGATGAGTTGCATGGGATTCTATCTAACTATAAGATGAGAACCATTGACCACACATCCAAAAAGGAGGCAACCTTCAAAGCTTCAAGAAAAGGAAAAAATAAGGAGCATGAACCAAGTGGCAATGATGATTCAAATGAAGAAGAAGCTCACTTCATGAGAAGACTAAAGAAGGGATCGGGGAAATACAAAGGAAAGGTAACTTTCAAGTGCTTCAGTTGCGGAAAAGTAGGACATTTTGCTTCCAAATGTCCATATGCAAAGAGTGAGGGCAGCGATAATGAGAAAAAACCCCAATACTACAAGAAGGGTTATCAAGAGAAGAAAGGGAATTTTCAAAAATCAAAAAAGAGTCTTTATTCCAAAGATTACATCAGCTCATCAGAAGACAGTGATGGAGAGTCTCCAAGTGAAAAAGAAGAAATACTCTTTATGGCAAAAGAAGAAAAAGATGATCAAAAGGAAGATTCAAAAAATTAGACTAATGAAGAAGATGAAGGTGTAGATCTTGAAGAAGAGCTTTTCTTTGCCTATAATGAGATTGAAAATCTTAAAAGAAAAAATTCAAAACTGAAAGTACAGCTTCGAGAAGACAATGAATCAAAGGATAAAGCATCACAAACTTTTGAGGAAGCTGAAAAGAAAATTGTAGATCTGAAAATTCAGATTGAAGAGGCCAAAAGAATTGAGGAAGAAGTGAGAAATCAATTGAAGATGAAAGAACAAAACTGTGAACAACTAGAATCTGAAATTGTTTCTCTAAGGAAGCAATTGGACAAAGTTGTGGCTCAAGCAAACAGGTATTTGAAGAACGAAAAGAATGCAGAAACTTTGAACAAGATCATCAATTCTCAAAAGTCTACATTTGATAAAAGTGGCCTTGGATATGAAGAAGGTCAAAGTTTCAATGCAGCTAAAACAAATGAAGAAAAACAGAAAAGCTATGTGGATAGTCTCAAAAGTGAAGGAAACATGGTAAAAGAAAGTCAGAAGGCAAGCTCATATTCTGAAGTTAGAAATACTGTCTTCAGAAAATCTCTTCCATTCAGGAAAGCTCAAAGAACCAGGTTTTATAACTTTTTTATGGCTATTGTTTTTCATGCAGTCATTTTGGTCACAAGGCTATGGAATGTAGGGTACATGCAAGAAATAATTTCAGTCCTTGAGCTAGAGATTATGCAGAATATCCTAGAAATAATCTTGCATGGAACAAGAACAAAAATCAAGGTTTCATGAATAGGAATCTGAATTCTTTTTTCCCTTTAATGAATTTTAATGTCATATGCTACAAATGCAATAATTTTGGTCATACTGCAGAGGTTTGTAGAAGTAATTTTGCAGAGCCTCCTAAACAAAATAAAAAGAAATAAAATTCAAAAGTTTGGAGAAAGAAGAAAGCAGAAGAAAAAGAAAATTCTATGATTGTTCAAACAGCCCTACATGCACAAAATGAAGGCAATCAATGGTACATTGATAGTGGCTGTTCAAGACATATGACGGGTGACAGAAGCAAATTTCTCACTTTGAAGAGAATGAATGGTGAACAGTAAATAATTCCTTTGCCATTGATGTCAAACAGGAAGAATTGAAGATAGGGGGAGCTGTGAGACACGGGGAGCAATTTAGAAAATTTGAAGTTGCCATCAATGACAAAGGGGGAGATTGTTAGAATATTGTCGTTGATGTCAAAGTAAACATGCAACGATATATTGCATGAAAGGTGGAGTTGAATAAATGAGTGATTGCATAAAACGTGGAGTTGGATAATTGCATGAAACGTGGCATTGGATAATTGCATGCAAAAAGGAAAAAAAAAGCATGCAAAAAAGAAAAAACAGCACCAGCATAAAAAAGCAATGCCAGCATGCAAAAAGAAAGATAGCATGCAATAACTGATGCATGCAAAAATTAAAAAGTGCCTTGTAGGTTTAATGATGCATGCAAAAATTAAAAAGTGCCTTGTAGGTTTAATTTTATAGAAGGAGATTTATGCTATATTTTTGGAGAGAAAAAGGGGTGAGTGAAAAAGAAGCAATGCAGCAGACATGAGATTGCAGGCCACTATTAGAAGGAGAAAAATGGGGTAAGGGGCAGAATTGGACAAGATAAGTGCAGAGATAAAGTTCAGTTTTGAAGAAGCTGATTTAAAGAAGGGGTTTGCTTATATTCGTCTTTCATTAAAAAGATATTATACCTATAAGTGTGTAGGTTGGTGCCTATCAATTTTTTATGTACTGGGTTGGTGGTCAGCTATGAGTTGGTCTCACTTTTGTAATCGAAAATTGGTGTCTTCTGTAGGTTGGTGCCTACTTATTTATATAAGCAAATAATTTGCCATGGTTTTTACCCGAAAGGGTTTTCCATGTAAAACTTGTGTTCATTTTGTTTATGGTTTATTAGCACTATCAAGTTTTGATTATTCAATTTTTAAAAGTTTAAAATTGCACCCCTCTCCACCCCCCTCTCAATATAAGCGTGTGCTCTTCAATGGACTCCATAGTTGAAAAAATAAGAACCATAATTGAAGCCACGAACATGAACACATAGAAGCATTTCTCAAAAAGATGCAAAAGATCATTGTTGACCATTGGAACAACATGACTGCACCCTTGCATCTCCTAGCATTTGCTTTGTCTATGAAATATTATAGCTTAGAGATACTATGTATGAAAAAGTTGCTCCTAAGTACAAAAACTGCATTCAAAATAGTATTCTCAGATGTAGATAAACATAGTGTTATCTTGAATGAATTTGGCCACTTCATATCTTTAAAGAATCATAATGTTTGCACTCTTTGAGAAAAATAAAAGAAAAACGCTCATGAATGGTGGTACATACATGGCCAAGGCTTTATTTGCTTACAACCTCTTGCAATGAAAATTCTCTCAAGTATGCATATTTTTATCTTTAACTTTCTCAAAAAATTCCACTGCTATATATTATAATTTATGTTTTGTAATTGTAAATATTGTATGCAAATTCAACAAGTTGCAAATTCTCCTTCAACTTAGTGGAATAGGAGTACGTACTCCTTTATCCATTTAGTTAAGCAACCGATTTGGTCTTTGTGCACTCCAGCTTGTGACTCTTGTCATAGAAGGGACTTTAGTAGAATGAGGGGGTGACAAGGAATTGAGATCTAACTCCTAAATGTGCCGACTTAGACAATACAATTGCACTGCTTGCTGAAGTCTTTATAGATGAGGCAGCTTATGCATATGAAATGGCAAGTGTGAGTGGCACTACAGCTGATTGTGATTCAAATGAATTTGAACTAAATGTTGAAGTTGATGCTCTCAATGAAGTGCAAAATTAAAATATTTTGTATTGACATTTAACAAATCATTGAATTATCATATTGTGAATTTATAAGTATTTACTTTTTGCAAATTATGAGGTATATATATATACACGAACCCACACCCATACCCAAAGAAAAAAAAATGCCATAGGGGTACGGGGTACCCAAACCCTTAACTTGTGTCCATACGGAGAATGGCAACTTAGCTTAGAAGTGTATTTTACTATTTAATAACAGTACACAGAATATGTCTAAAAAAGCTATTGTCCACCACAGCCAACACGGACATTTTTGAATCAATGAATATGAGCATTAATCAAATTTCTATTTGAATTTTTTGACAAAAATAATCTTGTCATTTATAAAATTAAAGACAACAAAGAAAAGTTCTTGTTCTCAAAGCCTGTACACATAAGAAACTTCAAATTGATGTTGTCGAATATAATATCTTTAAGATTTTCACTATTATATAAGGAAAATCAATGTAGAAATAGGGAGGTGTTTCAAGCAATATGTAAGCCACTTACCACTATACCTTCCATTCCCAGAACCACTAGATACATCTCGCACCCTTGCATTATACTGGCTTTCATCCACAACAGTGGTTTCAAGCTCTACTTTTTCTGCCTGCATAATAAAAAATTATGCAAAAAGCTGTTACCATCATACACATATATGTAGAATAGTATTTAGTAGAAGCATGTCTATGTTACAGCAGTGCTTCATGACTTTCAATAATCAAACTACCAAAGAATCACAAGGATTTGTGACACATACATTTGGATACTTATCAACAAAAGCTCCAAACTTAATATTTTCAGACTTAAATGTTTGGTAAGGAATCGCCATGCTATTTATAATCTTTCTCAACTTAAATGTGCAAACCACCAGAATGATAGAAGGGCATAGTAATGTAAAATGCCAGAAATTTATAAGGGCATAGTAATTACACATATAAATCCGATATGTCCTATGCCTTAAGGGAATGTGATTGTTATGTTTACAGATTATTTTACAGCAGCAGAATGCATCCCCCAGTAAGATGTCTGCTCATTGCATCAAAAAAAAAAACAGGCAAAAAATTGAACTTTCAAACCTATTATCATAGATGCCATTAGCAGTCATGAAGAGGTGCACATGAAAAGTAAATACTCAATTAACTCACAAAAGAAGAAAATTGCAATAACAGACAACATATTGAACTCTATAACTTTACAGAAAAAGCCATGAATTCTACAACCATTGGTACGCTAATGTATATTTACACTACTAATTCTTTCCACAGCAAAAATGCTTGTTATTACAGACAGGAAGATGGTGCAATCTAGAGAGCTCAAGTATAAGATGGCAACATAAAAGAGATAAAAAAATTATTATCTTGTAGGTTTTGCCTCACCAGAAAGGCTTTCTTATAGCAGGGTCCAAAAGCAATGAACATTCATGTTGATCATTAATAAAAATTATTTTCCTCATCTATCCTACTAGACTTATTATATAATTCTTCAGGCCCACTTCAACAAATTGGGGTATCAAACACCTGGAGCTACTGCAGAAATTGGTACAGATGTGATAGTGACATTGTACCAACAGCCAGAAGGTTTCAAGATTATCTTGTTATAGTAGATTAGGCATTAGGTATTGAATCTATGCTTCTACTCATAGTTAGCAGACACACCGAAAACTCGGCGAGTCTTGAAAAACTCGCCAAGTTTTCTGGCCTGCAAGTACTCCCTAGATAAACTTGCCCAAAAACTCGGCAAGTCTATGGCAAAAACTCACCGTGAATGCATACATCAGGCTGCCATGGCAAAAAAGGCATCATAACAAAAGAAAAATTAAACTTGACAAAAAAACTTGCCAAATACATCAAAAATGCGAAATACAAAAAAAAAACGAAAAAAGTAGTCAAAAAAACTCACGATTTTGCCCTATAAATGCATGAATGCAGCTCACACTTCCTCACATAGCACTTGGAGAGCAAATATTTTTCATTAAAAAGTGCCCAATACCTAATTTCTCCCTTAAGTGATAAAATTGTGAAATGTTGTGTGACAAGAAGTTTTATGTGGTTTCAAAGGCCTTAATTTGGGCTTGATGGCGGGCCTCCGCCCTCGACCCTGACCTATATCGCGACAGGGAGCACGTTGGGGACGTTGCCCCCAAACCTCGCCCCTCAACCCTATTGGGGGCATTGCCCCTAGACCCCCATGAGGTGAGTTGACCCTAGACCCCCATGAGGGGAGTTGCCCCTTGACTCCATTGGGGGCATTTCCCCTAGACCCCCACGAAGGGCGCTGCCCCTCGACCTTGCTAGGAGGGGTACCCCTCGACCTTGCTAGGAGCGTTGCCCCTAGACCCCACGAGGGGCACTGCCCCTCAACCCTGCTAGGAGCGTTGCCACTGGACCCCACAAGGGGCACTACCCCTCGACCTTGTTGGGGGCGTTACCCCCAAACCCCCCACAAGGGGCACCACCCCTAGATCCCATTGATTGTGGGGCACCACCCCTTGACCCCATTGAGATCTCCACTCCTAGACCCCCAGTAATTATTGGGATCTCTTCTCATAAAAGAAATCTGATTGCAATGAGAGGATTTGGGAGTGGAGACAAGAATCAACAACTTAGACAATTATCTTTATCACTATCATAATATCATTTAATTATAACTTCTCCTCAAGTTTTCACTAGACAACAACAGTGTGCAAAGATTAGAACCTCTCCCCAAGTTTTCACTACACTAGGATAAAGGAAGATGTCAAATGTTGTAATATGCAATTTATGAATTATGATGATGATTTTCAAAGACAATCATCATAAATTCATAATAGTTGCTAGTATCAAGGTTTTGCATGATAATACGATTTTGTACTAAATTTGTATTCAAATGAATCAAATTTCATAGAAAACACTTTTGTACTCATTTATGGACTCGTTGGATATATTTTGTCCTTGAATTTTGCAAAAGAAAAAAAGTGTTTTTAAAGAAATTTAAGCATTTTTTTAAGTTGTCGAGTTTTTGCCGAGTCGCAAATTTTGGGTCTGCCGAGTTTTTGCCAAGTCCGAGTTTTCCAACTATGCTTCTATTCATCCAATCCTCAAATAGAATCCAAAACTGTATCATTAATATCTTTACTTAATCTAGCAGACTTTAAGCCGTATCATTCAAGATAGTTTCCTCATCTTCACCAAGTAATACAACAGCCTCTAATGATAGATTGAGACTCCTGTAGTACTAAGCCTACCTCCAGATGATGCCTTCAAAATTATAGTTGATTACACAGAGATTGATAATACTCAGATTTTCTTCCAATACTTGAGGAATGTGGGGTTTATGTTGCCTCTTATCCAGCTCTGTGCTCCTCTGTGTAGCTCAGTCCCCACACCTTTCTGTGTGCTTTAAAGCTTCTTCACATGTGCAGCCTGTGAATATTTCCATAGGCTTTCCTTCTCCCTATAGATAATCATGATATGCTCCTTCCACAATCTAAGCCCCAAGTTCACAATCTTCCCAAAACATTTCTTGCAGAATCTGAAAACCCTATTTATCATCCAAACTATCAAAAGCAACATTGGTCAGACTTAGCTTCCCAATATACCAAAACAAAATTATGCTCTCACCAGCTATGCATTAACACTGACCACCCTTGGGCCCATCCCTCGTGAAGATAGTAGTGGCAGGACATACTATATTTGAAAGGAAGATACTAAAGAACATGTCAATATTAGGTATGTTGGTTTTTAAGAATTGAAGGATATATTACTGTCTATCTGGAAATTCTTGAAAAAACTTATCTTTCTTCTCCCATTTTTTTAATAGAAGATATTTATCTTGTTTCTATAAGAGGTCGTGTAGCTTTACACATCAACCACCACAATTATCTCTTGAGCCTACTATATTAACCCTCAAATGCCTTGTAGCTAACACTGACACAGACAATAGAAGTTTGGGTCAGCAAAGCCATCATAGCCACATTATTCCAAGACGAGCTCACACCCTTTAGCATAGTGGTGAACAAAGATTCATGGTTGATCCTTCCAACTTTCAGTCCAAAATACAAAACACTTGACCAGGGCTGTATAAATATACCATCAGCAAATATCATGCAGGTAGAAGATATCTAGAATCGCAATATCAGGATCATATCAAAAAACATGCCTAGAATGAACTTAGTTTAGTAAGGATTTTCAATGTATAGAAGATTAGAATGTGTTCAAACTGAAATCCCACCTAGATCAATCCAGTCATCACCAAGCAGAAAGAGCTCTTAATATGCCAACTCAGCCAAGAAAGATAACCCTTACTAAGAAGATTATTCAGCGAGTGTCTTCAGTCATTCAGGTACAGATTGCAACGGAAATTAATTATTTGAATACCTATGATATAAAATTTCTGACATTATGAATTTTCTGTTATATATTTATTATTTTATGAAAATAAACCAATTAGGACTTTCTAGTTAAAGGGATAACTTGTAGGTTATATGAATTTTGTTTCCAAGAAATCAAAGAGATAATCAAGTGACTGTGTGCCTTCTGAAAATGATACCAACTTTGTAAACCTTTTAAACAAGAGCACCTGAACCTAAGCCCGATCTGGCAAATTGTCAACAAAAGCACCAGACTTAATTTTAACAAGTAAAGCTAAGTTTACTTAAAAGGGTTAAAACTTCTCTAAGCTAATTGGGGAACTGCCCTCCAGATAAATTGCTATACATCTCATATTCCACACAGAAGCAATAGCATTCTATAAAGTCCTTCAACTATCCTTGGCCATCCTCTAGCCTCCTAGCAAAGAATCTCTCCACAATAGAGGTGTAATGAAAGCAAGTAAACTTCATCCTCCACACCCGAAAAATCTTGGGAGCCAAACATCCCAAAAAACAAGACAAATTGTTTCATCTTTCCCACTCAAACACAACAAGAATCTGAAACACCAGATTTGTTCAGACATGCTTCGACTACCAGCCCTCAACAGGTCATAAGCCATCCTAAGATTTTGTGTTTAAAGAAGGATCTTGCTTACGAGCAGACATAATTTTTGCCACCAAGCTTCAGGATCAGACATTGCTCCATTTAAAATCCAATCTAATAAGGACGCAACTCAAGAAGTTGCAAAGTAAGAAGACAACTTTCAAGGACATTCTCTAAAGCTCTTGGTGGGCTTGTTTGTCAATCACACTGACAAGTACTCGGCTACTATTTGCCACAATATCTAAATTTTTTCATTTTCATTTTTCTTATTTCCTTTTCTAGTAGTAGTTACCTTTCAAGAAAAAACCATTTGAATCATATCTGAACATTATTTGCTGAAAAGTGCATAACTGTAGATGTCCATTCATACACATTTTCGATTTGTGTGAAAAATCTTTGATTGCACAGTGATAAGCTTTAAGGAAGTTCATATAAAAGGCAAGGACATAAAATCTCACGTGCTGCCCTGGAAATTCCCTAGACAGGTTTCTAGGATACTCACATGAAGAACTGAATTTCAATTAGTAGTATATCCTATTTCTAAAGTGAATCCCAATTCGCCAATCTTCTAACCCTCCCATTATTTAGTATTTCTATTTTCTGCATTGGCATTAAATTTCTGTAACATTGTCTACATGGGTTGCTCCAACCTAAACACCGATGTCAATCATGATTAATTAGCATTTGCCAGATTCTTAATATGTCAACGGATTTCTATTTTGAATTTGCTTACTGCTGACCAATTAACTTCTGTTAATCAGCTTTCTTCCTTGATAAAGATGATACTATGAACTTCCAGAATATCCTACTCATGAAAACTAAAAGTTAGTTTGTAGTTAAGTAGTTTGAAGGAAATTCCAATCCAATATATTATAAACCTCTTCTTTCTTCCAGTCAATTTTAGTTTTAACTTTTTCCAGCTTATAACCCCATGAAGTAAAATAAGAAATGTGATGAGTCTTGTATACATTAAGTCTTCTTGTACTCTGATTAGAACTTGGAAAATTCTCAAGAGTAGGACCAACAAGCAATAATAAACAAAAAAAGTAAAAAACTTTTGTAAATAAAAGTGCTCTTCCTACATTCTACTCAAGAGTCAAAACCATCGGTTATGACTAATTCTGCAAATGCTATAGCCTTTATACATTGGAGAATAACAACATTTAAGACTAAGTATGCCATTTGTAGAATTTCAGACTCTACGGAAGAAAATGTCATTTCTGTTAGGAAAGGTGTCTCAACCATGCTCCTATTGATAAAGTTACAAAAAGTGCAATTTTTGGGTTATAAAATTAAAAAACTCAATTTCTGGACTATAGAGTTGGTTTTTGGACAAGATAAATATTCCACCCTGTTTGGCATCGCTAAAGGGGTGGCTATTGTGTAGGTCTCTTCGAGCTCTACAATTTTTAAAAATAGGGGCCCAATTGGCCTACCAAATCAAAAGTTATGGCCTCCAAAAATTTGCATAAAAAATGTAAAAACGTGTTGAACACATAAAAGAGCTGTAAGGGAGAGTTACACTTGTTGACCAACTTATGATGTGCATTATGACACATCATAAGGCAACTTTGATTGGAGACAATGGAACGCCCAAATTGATGAGTGAATTATAACGAAGTTATGACAGGTGAAAAGAATATATTACTTTTAATGTATTACTTTTCACCTATAGACTCATCTTGAGATCTGGGATTTGAAAAGGTGGTTTTAACTCACATTTTCTAATTAGTATTTGATGGTTTCATGTATTTATTGTACCTCTTATATATTAAGTACTTGACATGAAGATTGTGTGTAGAGTTCTATAAGTATAGATATTATTAAGCTGTTAGAATTCCTCCAAATCTCTAGTTGGTGATACTCCTCTGAAGGCTTGATACATTGGGCTGCTTTGGAGTGTAGGTTTTTTCTCTTGAAAAGGTTTTCCCATGTACACATGTGTTATGGTATATTGTTTAATTTATGTTTATATGTGTTTCTTCTTTCTGTAATGTTTATAAGATTGAAATTTGCACAACACTTTCCTAAGAATTTTAGTGTAGAAATCCACATACCTTGCTACCTTTCAATTTCTTGATAAAGTGTCTTTATTAAAGAAAAGGATTAAGGAAATGTTAAGACAAATGGTCATTAAACATATTGTGGTCTACAGTTCTACCTTAAAGCAGTTATATTATATTTTTTAGTATTAAATATCTTTAGCATAGGAGTTTAATTAGTTTGCACTTGAGTGCTCGGCATGAATGAAGAGTAAAAGTCACGTGAGTAAGAGCCCTTTGTCTTTCTTTGAAAATAAAAGGTCAAATACAAGGACAGGTTCTTTTATGCATAGATACATAATATAAAAGTTGAACAAAGTTTTGCTACTCTTGTTTACATTGCCACTATTTTTCTCACAAGATAACCAATAATGTAGTCTTTTCATTCAAACAAGTTAGTTAGATGTAACACTAAAATCTCATTATATGCATATTCTTTTACCTCTAATTGCCTCAGCATGTCAATCAGATGGAATTGTTTCTGTTGGAGAATCTTCAGCTGGTTTTGCAACTCAGAAAATTCAGAGATCATAATCTGCTCACACTCTTCTATTGCTTCTTCATTCAACCCTTCCTGCAACAAGCGGTGCCTGAGCTTCTCCGTGGAAACAGAAATATCTTCAATCGGTAGCAAGAGGCTTTTTGTCAAGCCTCGAAGAAAAAGATCTTTTGAAGCTAACAATGCCTCAATCCATGCAGCTCTGTCTTCTCTGGCTTCAGTCCATAGATGAAGTGTCTTTGTCCCAGTAAAAATTGAGAACCTTTTATCGTCTGACTTACTCTCTCTGATAGAAGACACCTGCCAAAACAATGCATGCAGTTAGCATCTCTCGAAATGATAATGTGTCAACCATTAACATAAATGAATGACAATAAAGATAGATAAAAAAATTAAAAATGGAAAGGCAATTATTCAAAGCCGGTTCAGAAATCAGTTTTGTAAGGTATTCCTAATACTTGGGAGTATGCAAGAATACATTGTTCCATGAGGTTTAATTCTACAAAGGATAGATATCATTGTAAAACAATATTTAACTTGTCAAGTGAACAGAGACCACTTACAAAGAAAATACAACTATGTTATCCCTAAATCATGAAGAATTTTCAGAATGTTTTAGAGATAGGATCTAAGCTGTTTATGAGAAGACTAAGAAAGCATTGCCGTCCATGTCCAAAAATCAAGGTGACCAAAATAACACAATAATTAAACCATGGAGTTATTAGAAAATTTGTTTACCCAAAAATCCCAAATCGCCATCAAACCTAGAGTTATATATACTAATCTAGAACACCAGAAAAAGCAAGGCTGTAATGGAGAATGAAACAATCCACTCCATCTTAAGCACTGATAGAAATTTTTGTCTTGGGTGATTAAAAAGGCTATTGAAATTTTCCAACCTCATGCACCACATTTTCAAAACTAATTCAATTACTGTTGCACCTTAAAATACCTCAAACATATTAAATAGTGTTCCACGGGGACACGTCCCCCACCCCCAATACCCACGTTTCTGGTACGGGGATGTCTCCAGGACGTGAGGACAGGTCGGGGACGTCCCCCCGCCGTAACTCCACTGCCACCATAATGAAGGGGACGTCAAGGAGACACCGAGGACGGCTAGATGTCTTCGAGACATCTCAAGGACACCTAAGCGTCCCTAGAGCATCCCAAGGACATCCAAAAGTCTCCTAGCTTGGGAAATGAAAAAGTTGGTTTTTTTAAATTTCTTTTTAATTCTTCGAATTTTGTGCCATGGGACAAGCCCTAAAGGCAAGTGGGACTCCTTCATTGCTTCTAACCTCTACAAAACACTCTCAAAGCTTCTATTTTTCTCACATTTGGTTTTTTATGTTTTGCAACAGCTAGGTGAAGAGGAGAGAAAACAATGAAAAGAGTGAGTGAAAGAGTGAAATTGAGGTGTTACAAGTGCAAGAGGGGTGAGAAGGAGCAAGAAGAAAAAGAGGAGGATTCTACATCAACTTAGAAGGAACTTTCAAGCACATGGTAGGTTTCTATGGCTGTTTTTTGAAGATTTTTCCAAAAAAAAATTGTTTTTTTTTTTTTCTAAGTTTTTAGTTTCATATTCAAAACCTAATTTGATGTTGAATCTTAAATTGTAATCATAATTTCATAAACATGGCTGCAAATGCATATTCATATTTCCATTTCAATGTTCATTGTTCATTTTTCATTTTGTCATCAAGATTCAACATCAAATTTTAAATTTTATTTTCAAATTTGTTAAACTAGGTTGAAACTAGGCGCTTACAAAATTTATATTGTTTATTGCAGTGTCCCAATGAGCTCTCATGACATGAGTGAGGATGAGGTAGAGATTCAAGCTCATAGTGAACCTGACTTTGAATATGAACCTAAGGCTGAGGGGGGTGACCATGGGGTTGAGCCTAAAGTCCAAACTAGTTCCATGACAAGTAAAGCAAGTACTATAGAGTGCCCTTCCGCATTACTGGCACCATATGCTAGGGGTCCTTTTGATCGTAAATCTCCTCACAAATAGTTTGCAACAAAATTACCAAGCAAGCCAAGGACATATGGTGGCACAAGGAGGTGGAAGTGCCACTTTTGTGATATAGAATGGTATGGCAGCATTACTAGAGTTAATACACACCTTTTTATTTGAGGAAAAGGTGTGGAGACATGTTCATTTTTGGCACAACCGGAAAACCTCAAATACATAGTTAAGATAAATAAGCTATGGGGTGTTCCTAATGATAGTGCAACTACACCTATGCCTACTACTTTGTTTCATAGGGCACATGTTCAATAGAGCCAGCCACAGAGTTCTAGTCATACTTTGCAAACGAGAGGAGTGACGCCAGGTTCTTCTTCTAGTGCCCATGCAAGAGAGGGTAGGGGGAAACGCAAATTGCATACTCAAAGTAACCCCATAGCTGATTTGTTTAATGTGCAACTGAAGGATGAGATAGATGGTGCCATTGGCAAGTTCTTCTTTGCCAATGGCATCCCATTTCATGTAGCTCGATCTCCTTATTATAGGGAAATGATGTCAATGGTGGCAAGGGGAGGACCATCATATGTGCCACCAGGTGAGACAAAATTGAGGACCACGATCTTGGATAAGAACTATTCCAAGATCAAATTGTTGAGGGAGAAGATGAAGGAATATTGAGTGAAGAATGGATGCAGTATAGTCGTGGATGGGTGGACGAACATTAGCCATCATCCACTCATTAATATCATGGTTACATGTACACAAGGCCCATACTTTCTTAAGGAAATTGATTGTTCATGGCATCGCAAAGATGCTGACTTTCAATTGTAGGTCCTCAAGGACGCTATTGAGGAGGTTGGTCCACAAAATGTGGTCCCAGTAGTGTGACAAATGCAGCACATGTGTGCAAAGCTACAAGGAAACTTGTTGAGGCAGCTTACAGACATATTTAGTGGACTCCATGTTGTGTGCATGCCATGAACAATGCACTCAAGGACATCAGGAAAATTGAGTGGATCAAAGCAATGGTCAATGATGCTAGAGATGTGCATATGTTTATTTGCAACCACCACACTTCACATGCACTCTTCAGGAGTTTCTCTAAAGAGGAGTTCTTGAAACCTACTGAGACCAGATATGTATCCTATTTCATTCTCTTGGAGAGAATGATTGAGTTGCAAGAGACATTGCAACTCATGGTTATGACAATAGATTGGAATAGGTGGACTGGTTATGACAATAGATTGGAATAGGTGGGCTGAGTCCAGGATAGAGCAAGGGAGGAGGGTGAAGGATACAATGAAGAGTGATTTGTTTTGGAGTGATGCAAAATATATAGTCTCCATCATTGCTCTAGTTTTCCAGGTTATCAAATATGGGGATGCAAATGCACCTAACCTTGGAGAGGTGTACGAGTGCATTGATTCTATGCTTGACCAGATGAGGGTTGTCATGTGAGAGGACCCCACATTAGCACTCTACAATGAGCACATTTAGCCAATCATTCATCAGAGATGGGAGAAGCTCAACACTCCCTTGCACATGGCTACCTATGCATTGAATCCTAAGTGGTACAAGACTAGGCTTGGTAGAGTTTCACCGATATAGGATGCGAAGGTGAAGGCAAGATTCTTCAAGGCTATTGAGAAGATGTATGATCCTATAGATGCCAGCACAATTCACACTGAGTGGACCAAATTTGCCACTCCTAGGGGTTATTTTGATGCGGCCAAGATGGATATGGCAACTATGACACAAGAGGACCCAATTTTGTGGTGGACTTGCCATGGATCGCGATCTTTGACTACCACTCTAGCCATCCGATTGTTATCTCAAGTTTCTAGTTCTTCAACTACTGAGAGGAACTGGTCTACTTATAGCTTCATCCACTCTCTTAAGAGGAACAAAATTACCTCTAGGAGAGCAAAGAAGCTTGTGGATGTACATTGTGCTTTGCGTCTCATTGACCGCAAAACACTTGTGTACAAAGAGAGTCCAATAGCACGATGGAATGTAGAGCCAGAGGAGCCACACAGATTGATGAGGATGCTACGACTTCAAATGCAAGGCTGGTTGGTATTAGTTTGGCAAAGCTTGACCATGAGGAGTCCAGTAATTCCAATGATGAGGAGTTTGGGGATAATTAGAGGCCTCCCTTCACTACATTTTGACATTTTATACTTATTTTGATATCATGCTACTCATTGTAATCATCTTTATGATATTTTCGATATAATAGAAATCCCCAATTTGACATTTTCAAATTTTATTTAGTATTCAAGTATTTAAAAATTTAGTATTTGCAATTTTGCTATTTTACTAATTTGCCAAAATTTCATTTGAAATGTAATTCTTATACATCTTTTTATAACTAGTTTTTCAAGTACTATATGCATATCAGCACCACCCCCTGCCGTCCCCAAACTTAGGCCCTTGGTCCCCCATACCCAAAACCCGTCCCTGCATCCCCCCGCCGGGAAACTCCGTGGAACACTGGTATGAAATAAAATAGATGTTATTGTTTGTCTTCCATGCCAAATCATCCCTCTTCATACACATGCATTCTTTAGTTTCATTTAATGTAAAAGGGCATTAGATCAAAAGAATAATGTTCAAAAATTTATTAAAAGAAACTCTTCAAGATATATACTTCATTAATGGTGTTATTTAGGCCAAAGTTTTGGGTTGACAGTCAACCCGAGTTCAATAGCTTGTCCATTTAAGTGCCAACAACAATTTCAATAAACACTCGATTGAACTCATTGGACTAGCATACATGTTTTAGAAGAAACCTATAATATCTTTCTTATGCAAATGTCAACAATCAAAATGGTGATTTTTGTTAAGTTTCTAGCTCATTATTCTATTCATAAAAAACTCACGTTTGGCAGCATTTTGTTGTTGTTGATGTTTTGGTTTGGGTATGGAAGTGGGGATTTTTTATTCTATTGAAAAATTGATGTACATAGTTAAATGCCGCACATGACATAAGGTTGCAAAGGCTGATCATTCTGGTCAGATTTTACCCAAGTCAGATTAGTTCTGGTATACAAAAATACTACAGTAGCAGACACTAAATCACACTGGCCATGATTTTACAGAAGTCTGATGCCATAACTAATAGCTACTAGGTGCCATTCAGACTACGGCTGTATATGCACATCAAGGTAAAGCAAATGCATAGAAGCAATAATTATAATCCTACAAAGACAACACCAGATGGCCTTACACAATGAAGCCCAAACAAAAAAGATAAATTACAGGCACAAAACCTAAGGAGGTGCTTCCACCTTCCGCTAAACTTAATATGCGGTGCCCAAGGATCTGGAAAACAGAATACATACAGATTATTTTCCATCATTATTGTGCTGTCATCACCTCCATCACTTCTTGATTTGGTAATGAGAATTAAAATCAGTTTGACAATTCTTTTAATCTGTCAAATTTGTTTGGAAGCTTTTGAATCTGTTCTCAGCAGCCAATGTAATAACATAAGCTGGTTCTGATTCTCCTTGATCCTCATCAAGATGATGTTGAGCAGTCTGAGAAAGAGAAAAGAGCGACTTCATATCACAAATAGTGAGATTTAACCATTTCAAAGTACTTTGCAAGGAATGCTTCTCTCAGGATAAGATAAACTTGGTAGAGATCTTGAGAAAAGGTAACTCATCGGCTGTTTTAACTAAGGAACACAATCTGAGGAAGAAACCAAGTCTATCTTTTGCTACTATTCTTGTGGAATTTCAATGAGCAAATAATTCAGAATAATACGCACTACCCTGATGGCATCAATCACAAGATTAGAAGTGACTATGATTAACGATTTTTGACTCTCAAACCTAATGCCAACTTAAATCAAATAGCCAATTTTTTATCCCTACAATGTGTTTTTAGCTTACAAAGTTACAACTGAATCTAGTCTACAAGTCAACAATAAGAATATTCAATATTGACACCTGCAAAGAATTAATCTCTCTAGCACTAGATTGCTCTTAGAAACACTGTCAATGAAGATAGGATAATGACGTTTAGAAAAGAAGATGCTTTCATTCTACCTTCTTGAAGCAGGTTCAGAAGAATTTGACTTTTAATAAGCTGGTTTCTTTTGATTATGGAAACATCAGTCATGTGTTTGATTGTCACTTGAAGATTAGCCTAAAAAGATTTTATAATATTGTGGTAGATATAGGATGCTGTAAATATTCCAGAAGATGACAACTCTTGCAAAATGGCATTGTTCCCAGCCCACCAGACACATCAGAAGGAGAATCAATTAAGTCTGGACCTTATAAAATGTTGTTTGGTCTCTATTACCTGTAAAGAATGCTGTTCTGCCAGAATAGAAGAAGCTAATGAGGGACGATTGGGACCATGAAAATCTGTTTACGCAGTTACATAAGGAGAGTTTATACAAGACATGATGACTTCAAAAGATACTAAAATGTGCACATTATCTTCAAGCATTCCAAAAATTTCAGCATTGAAACACAGAAACTTAACATTTTGGACCATAGAGCTTGGAAGCAAATAAAAACTACATATCTTTGAATAGTGGTAGGATTTTATTTGAAAGAAATATAAATCAGAAATCTTGTGTTCCCAATATAGATGCCATGCAAATTTTCCAAATAGAAAAGGCAATTTTGAGATTCAGCCTCACCTCCATCCTGCCCTGCCCAGAATTTTCAGCTATGGAATGCTATACACAATACCCTGTAGATAGTGAGGATTCTCCAGAAGCATGAGCCAGAATTCCTAATATCTATAGGTCCCCTGTCCCTCCATTCTTGTTGGATCCTCCCAAAAATATATTTGTGAGTTCACAGAAATCCCCAATTTTTATGATGATAAAATGGTTAGTTAATTTATAAATAATGATGATGAATCTTCAGATGTGACCCCTTGCTTTGTGAAACAACAATATTTAAAAGATACTCTGGTATTTTATGAGGAAAATTGTAAGTGTTGTGAATCACCCTACCATGATACCTGCATACAACACTAAAATACAAGGCAAGACCACCAACAGATCTAGGACAGGGGAAGACCATCACCAGACCAGATCTAAGATATCAATTCCTTGACATTTACCAAAAATAGAGCATCATTAATTTGAAACTTGAACAAAATTCATCTTTGTCACGTGTCCCAAAACAAAATCACATACCCAATCAATAAAATATATCCATATCAATATCAATCAACTAATCAATTACATGAAGATTAACAAACCTCAACAACAGGACAATTTACAGAAACCATCCATCTCATATTCATACGACAAATTACAACACCCCAATAACAGGATAATTTACTTTATGTACTTCAATTTCTCATATCAATACATATCCACAGTAACAGTTTACAGAGCCCCAATAACACGAGAATTTACACACCCTTGAGAATCTCACTCCATCAACACTGGCAAATTATATAGCCCAAATAAGAGGAGCGCTTACAGGTGCTGACTCTTCAATCAATAAATATAACCCACAAAACAATGTTCAGAGCCACAATAACAGGAATTTTTCGCAGATGCCACATCAATAATATGCACCCCACAAGCCAGCATACAGGCCCCCAAGTCCAACAACAGAAGCATTTGCAGGTGACGTGCCTAAGAATCTCATTAAGTTGAGTACAGCACCAGTCAGAGACAAAAATTATCATTTATTTCCGTAAATAAAAAGCAACCATCAGAGAGAAAATTCTCAATTATTACAACTAATGGACAGTATCAACACTATGTCTGATCTTTCAGGCTCCCAATTTCTTTACAACCAATTGTTACAAAATGGAGGATTAGTTATGTGATAAATTATGCTTCCTTGGTAGAAAAACAGTTTCATCTGCCATAATTTGTTATCAGACACATTATCCTCATGGAAAAGGTAAACATTTCTATATATTTGGACTTAAGACATTAACAAAACATAAAGAAATCCCATTATTGCTATTTTATCACCTTGACTTGTTCCCGAGGCAAATTAGAAAAAAATTATTTGCAACTTTATTCTTCAAGTAAAATTGTATTCATATAAGAAAAATATAACATCATAAACAGTAGAACTGCCTTATGTAAAATATAAAGCACCAAGTGAAAAAAACAGTAGATAGCAACAATTGAATATCTCTGGAGTACAGAGCCACATGCCAAAAAATCAAACACCATGATCATAGAGAAAACTAGTTTAAAAGATAAAAGTCCTAAGTTTTCTTGCAACTGTTGACCAACATATCATTTGAAACAGATATACGCCTTGTGACTTGTGGGCATCATTTGACATCCATGGATTTATATTGACCACATATTTCCCAATATGGAATTTCAATAAAAAAAACAGTGATGGTGAACTCCCTAGATTAAAAGGATATCAAATAAAACTGCTAGGATTCTAAGAAAAGTTAAACACCGGAAAACATTTCTTCCTCACAAAACTCTCAAGACTCTGCTAAAATCAACAAGGATCCCATCAATCCTAGGCAAAGTAGTAGGTTATCTGATTCATTGCTCAAGCAGATGACCATATATAGGAGAGGGAGGGAGATCGGACCAAACCAGTTTATGGGAGCACAAATCAGGTATTAGGTTGAATATGGTGGATGAATCAGCTTTGGCAAAAGATTCTTAATTTGTTGCTAGAGAGATTCATCTGACGAAGCACCATCTGAGAAGCTGTTAAACCATTAAAAAACCAGACAATTTAAACATGGACAATGGTCTTGATTTAGAACATACTTGAAGACCTGTTCACACTTGAAGACCCGTTACATATAGACTTAAGAGGATAAATGATTATTAATTAATAGTTTGGGTACATGGGACTTGCATTACCAATCAATTATTTTCTCCATTACTATGCCTGCAAGGACTATTAATTATAGCTAATAGTTAGAATAAAATGCATAAATGATTATTAATTAATAGTTTGGGTACATGGGACTTGCATTACTAATCAATTATTTTCTCCATTACTATGCCTGCAAGGACTATTAATTATAGCTAATAGTTAGAATAAAATTTGTCCTACCTTCATGTAATTGTTACTAAGTTATCCATTTGAAGAGCGATGGATCTGTTATCTTTCATCATTCTCATTGTGATGACCAACCTTGAAGGAAAGCCACTGCATCAGTGATATTGTTTTCTTTTTTACCCACTTTCTATCCAAAAAAAAATTGTTTTTAAATTATTATATAGTGTGGAAGCTTAAAATTGTCAACCAAAACAATGCTTTTCTAATCTTTTTTCACAAACGGACATGCCTACTAAGTTGTTAAAGTATAATTTCAAGATAAAAACCAAAAAAGTTCATAGTGAATGCCAATCATCTACACACAAATCCAATGACTAACTAATTCCATAATAAGGAAAAATATATAGTATTGTTATGAAATGCTTCTGGAGACACCTATGCTACAAAGAAACCAGATATCTTTATCTTTTGGGCCTATAAACAGCCCATCATCAGGAGAGAAAATAAAGTGTGTGACATAAAAGAAATATAAAACTGCACTCCTTATGAACATAGCCCAACAAACAAACCATTGGAAACCCTAACCCTATTTACATCGCATACCCCTCTCTATGAAAAAATAATAACATTAAAGTGAACTAATGGGGATGGGTGCCAATAAAACAAAGTCCCCATGCAACTGATTGCACGCACTGAAAATCAATAAATCAAGATACAGTAGTTAGTTAATTAATTAGTCACTGAGAGTTAACTGCTTATATTTAACTAACTAAAGAAACTAACTGGAGAGCTTGTTGATCAAGGAATATAAAGTTTGACTTAAAACTAGTCCCTGGTTATTCATCAATCTACCTCCTGATATAGTTATTACTTATTAGTTATTCCCATAAAAAAGAGCCTTGAAATTCTAAAAATGATGTGGTGCAAAGTTTTGTCCAAGCATTCCACCAAAGCTGATTTAGTGGTGCAGTTTATCCTTATGTCTGCATTTTATTCCTCTACTGTAGCCCTGACCATTCTTCCAATTTTCCTATGTAAGCCATGTCTCAATCCATACATTCAATGCAGTAAAACCTGCTCCCAAATATACTGTCCACCTCATCCTTGGAGGATCCAATCTTTTGATTGTTTGTTTTAAAAGAAATGCTGAATCAGTATCATGCTTCCTTTCAAATTTTGCCAGCTTATGTGAAAGCCCCTTTCCTAATATGCTGTAAAAACAATTCAATGCCCATCCTCCCCAGAAAATTATATGCCCTGTCTTTCTCTTTCTTTTGTCAATGCCTTATTGATCTACTTACTCTGATAACTATTCAAAAAAATATACTTTCTTTAGGTGCTCCAATTCCTGGTCTACCTGATCCTCATCTGCTATTCTCATGACTCTTGGGGTAAGGGTAGTGAAATGTGAATTATACCTCCTCTCACTGGAGGTGATGATACTCCAAATAAATGTGCTGTCAAACTCTTGTCATCATATTCTTAAGACTCTAATTACAAAATAACAGAAAGAACTCAAAGGAAAGGACTTTTTGGCAAAGTAGCAACAACAGTCAAAGCTAAAAAGCAATTTAGACAAGCAGCATTATATAATTAAAAATCTAATTACAGTTTGGTACGATCAAAGTTCCATTGAGAAAGAACTGAAATAATTACACACAATATGCATTGTAGATAAATAAACATGCAACAATTTTGGAGTAAAAGACAATTACTAACTATTTCAATGCGTAAACATAATATAGATAGCACCTGCAAATTGACATTGCAATGTTGTGACTTTACTTCACCTGCATGTTGCTTTTCTGGATAACTTTTTTGTCAAAAGTTTATTTTCTTCACTAATATATTGAAACATACAATATAATATTTTGTGCTGCTAAGTATATAGATGTACATAATTGTTGAAGACACTCTCAATTAAAAGAACGTAATATTTACTAACTGGTATTGAAGATGATGGCAATAAAATTAAAATATCTGATACCACAGTTATGCATTCAACTACATGATGTGTTGTTAACACTAGTGCATGCTGACAGAGTGTCAGTTGCTAGTATTTCTTATGTGAATGAAAAGTACATACATGTTTAAAGGGGTATGTGGTTTCTCTTAAACTGCCCTCATCAAGACTGTCAACAACTTGGTAACATGCACAACAACTTATCAATTTTTAGGAGGTATCACTGAGGTCAGAATTATTAATTTTACCTTTCTAACATGCAATTAGGATGTCAAGATTATTTGTCTTAAATGAATATACTCAACTGCCAGTGAATAATTGTAAAAGTTATTATCAGCTTCTCAGGAAATCAGAGTATTATAATGAATATACTCAACTGCCATTGAATAATTGAAAAAGTTATTATCAGCTTCTCAGGAAATCAGAGCATTATATTTCCAGACACCAGTGAATTTGTACACTTTGCAATAATTATCCTTAACCAGAGAAGCACTTTGTAAATAGGTGCCAAGAGTATTTTGAGATCCGTGGCAGGTTTTGTTGTCTCTTCAGAATAATTCTAAGTTTTTTTCAAGCTCTTATTCATTATTCAGATTAGTAACCCAATATAGGCATTAGCCTGCTTGACTATCATTGGGGCAATTCTTTTATCTCAACCTTCACCTTCAGACTCATTTTTTCAACCTCAAATTCAGACACACTAATTGGCTCATTGCTTCTCCCAGCAGTCATGGTTTTCCAGGCACAGGATCTCAACAACAACATAGCATGTTGACTTGATTTATTTTTTTGATGTTATTTTATTGTTTCGTCATTTTATTCTTTTTTCATTTATTTTCAAGATTTGAATATGAAATGATCTTCTATTTCAAATTTTATCTTGTCTGTAGATATTTATTCTGAAGTACAGATAGTTGTATAATCCTGTAATAACAGGAAAGAGACTTTCTGTTAGTTTACCCTAGATTACGAAAAACATGACTGTGCAGAGTACTAGAAAGTTAAACATGAGAATGTGATGAACCTAATCAATAAACAATAAGTGGCTGCCAATCATGTTGTAAGAGAGAAGAACAATCATAACATTTATCCCATTGCATCATTATTTCAAAAAATGAAAAAATCTCTAGAAATCCAGACCCTGAGCAGGGAAAAAAATACATTCTTGTCAAAAACGTGTAGGAGAATTTGGGCGGTAGAATTCCTGGTGCAATAGAAAATGTCTAAATTGACTTCTTCAACAAACCTATTTTAGAAAAAAGAAATGAAGGAAAGGGAACGGCAGTCTACTGCTGCAGTCCACTGTTTACAATCCTCACTCTGCTCAAGAGTATACGACAGAATTGTAGAACAACTTAATAATGTCAGACAAACTTCTGGATTTTGTTTTTCACGATATGGTAAGAAGGCAAATTGAATCTAAAATTACAAAAAACAAGAATATCCAAAAAGGATAGCGTCGAACTAGATCCGCGCTCCAAGTAATGTAATGAAAGTCTAGGACTAACCTATATTTGAAGCCATCGGCGGTCTATTTAACGTCTCCGTCTAGAGCGTTTTACAGTGCTCCTTGGCGTGAACAAGCATTTTTCCCATTTGCATCCTTCTTCAGACGATAAAGTAATGGCTTCATCATCAATCCCCAAGGCTAATTTAACTAAATTATTTGAGGCATACTGGAAACTATTAATAGAAAAAGACAACTGTTGTGAGTTAGAAATTAAATTAATTTATTTGGGGTCCACTCATAAATCGATGTATCTGACATTCACAAATTACTGAGTTCAAATCACTTTGAAACTCACAATTTATCGTGTTCGACTCAGTTTTCCCCTATTCTGTGAGTTTTTATCAAGCAGTTCATATTCTATTTGACCAAATCTCTCATATCCCTTATTTCACTCTGCGTTTTCCAATATAGCAAGTTCCAAAAAAACGAAAAACACAAAATTTAACAGCAATTATTACGTTCACAAACCTCTACCAATTTCAAAGCAAAAATCTTACGGCTTGAAATTACCTTGAGATGAATCTTTCCAAACGGCTTTCTCTGCTTTGAACGAGCACGAGCGTGCTTTGGCTTCCTCACGATCTTTAAAGACTCCTCTCCAATAAGGCGAACGCCTTTCTCTGTCTCTTGACTGACAGCAATCTTATCCCGGCCATGTATTTTGTAATAGGACAGCACACCGTTCTGCAGAACAAACCAACGGGACTTCCATCCTTTGCCATAATTCACCCATTTGTACACGATCCCCGCTATGCCAGTGGTCACATTGTTAGCCTCGTTAGAGGCTTTACAAGCGCCTTCTGTAGCCTTCGGCCGCACAGAAGGTGACCTTCCTCCGTTCTGCTCAGTAGCAGAGATCTCCTCAGCCCGGCTCGCGTTATTAGTAGGGGCTGGATCAGCGACAACTGATGTATTTCTGTTAAGTGACGTGCTCGAAGAATATTTCTGCGGCTTGTTGGATCCAGTAGCCTCCACTGGCGCGGGGATTTTGGAAAATTTTGTTCCGTTAACTGACTGAGTGGCTTTGTCCCGTTCAAGGGACACAGGAGCAATGCAACACAAAGGATTCATTTGGAACATGAATGCGTCAAATTTACATCACTTTTGGATTCGACCGAGGGATTTTAACCAAGAGAAGCTTAATCACAATGCATTGAGGCAAATTACAGGACTACTTTTACGTCAGCAACCACGGAATGACTCACTGCACAGAAATGACGCTACGTGACCGTAGAATTTGGAGGCATTGACGGGAAATTTGTTGAACGCAGGATTCCAGGCTTCGGTACAGTTTTTGAAAGGCAGTAAAGACGAATTCATAAGTATTGCCGAGAAATTTGCAATAAAGTATACATTAAACGGGCATCGAGCCGTGCAGAAGCAGAATCATTACGAATGGAAACAGCAATTGCCGAATTTGCCGTAAATAAACGGTAGGTTTTCGGCTTAAGGGGCAAAACCGTCTGAGGAGCTATGATTCGAACCGCATACCTGTCGAACGCAAAGGTGTTGACAAACAAACTATTGACTTATAAAAAATTGAGCGACTTTTCCGTGCAAGTTCCAGAGATCGCCAAAATTCTGTGAATTACCGAAATTAAGAAGGCAAAGACCATGATCCAACCAAGCCATTGGCACCTGTTGAAGAAGTACGGCCCATAACGTAACCAAACCCTAGCCTTACAGATCTAGCGATCCACGTTGCTATACTTACGAATTCAGGAATTTCAGAGATCATTTAAAGGACCTGGGAACGGTGAATCCAGTTTGTGCATAATTGAATTACCGCAACGATCTTATACACAAACATTAATTCGATTTGCTACGTTCCAGCGATGAATAATTATTCTGCAGGTTCCTTCAATACGCCACATCTGCCTGCTGCAGACGCAACCATGATGACACTACATAAACACAGTCACTAAACCATTCTCCACTTGGACACATCGGACGGCTCTGATTTTTCGTACGGATCACGTGGGCCGTCAGATTCCTCGACAATTGCTGAATTTAAAGCAAAACCCGGTCGGGTTTAAAGCGAGGGAAACGAGAAAATCTTTTTATTTTATATTTTGAGCTGACAAAAAAGTTTAAAAATTAGTGCTGTATTTGTTTTCTGGTTATTCTGTCAATTATGACGTACATGAGAGAGGAGGTAAACTCGGCGGTGGTGCCGCTGTAAAATCAATGAGGTTGTTGGTGGGGCCCGCAGTATTTGACGGGATCGACGCGGCGGGTAATTACTAGAATTTTCCGTCACGCGGACGATCATCTTGAGGGCCTTCGGCGTGGCATCCTCTCATCATGTGTCCTCGTGACCGTGATAGGAACTTGGAAGCTCCGAGCCTTCCAAGCAACTTTATACTGCAATTTTCGCTCTTTCTACTCTAATTTATACTGCAATCCCCCGCCCTTTGTCCTTAAATAAAATACTAAAAATTTTCGCTCTTTCTAGTATAATTTCTACTCTAATTTATACTGCAAGACCCAGTAGCCGCCCGCCATTGAATAACCGCCACCTCCATGTTCACTTAACCCCTCAAAAAAAATTGACTTTGATCCATTAAAAAACTTTATGTTATTGAATAACTAATTACAAAAACACCAATAGCGGCTCATTAAGTGCTAAAGTGACTGATTTAAGTGGATTTTAAGTGCTAAAACAGCTATAATTGATTGAAATTATAGCGAGCGGCTACTGAGACAGCCCTCTAAAAGGTGACTTTTTTCCCTCCGCGCGCATATCCAATGCTCCCGCACTCAATCGAATTGCCCAAAAGCTGAAACCTTAGTTATAAGCACTTAACTCGTGCAAAAAAAACCCATAAATTTTTTTCCGATTCAGTTTGAATTCTACAGTTGCGCGAAGTTAGCCCTGGCGGCTACTGGGTCTTCTCCCCTAAGCATAAAAATAATTTAAAAATAATAATATAACTAGATATTATAAAAATTTATTTTATTTATTAACTCAAAATTAGATTTTTTCAATCGACGGAGAGATTAAAAGTAATAAGTGAAATGTGATAGAAAAAAAATTTGTTGGTAAACTTTCACATAAATCAAACATTTTAAAATTAATTAGTATAATACCAAGTAAGTTTGTCAAAATGAAAAGTTAGAAAAATAAATATTACTGCGAATAAATTTATATATTATTTTTTCTTAAATTTCAAAAAGTGTATTCTTGTATGATTCTAATTTGAAATAATATTTCAAAAAAAAAAGTTGGTTGGTAAACTTTCACATAAATCAAGCATTCTAAAATTAATTAGTATAGTTCATAGTAAGTTTGTCAAAATGAAAAGTTAGAAAAATAAATATTATTGAGAATAAATTTATATATTATTTTTTCTTAAATTTCAAAAAGTGTATTCTTGTATGGTTCTAATTTGAAATAATGTTTCAAATTGTTATATTTTTTATAATACAAATTCTTGTTAAAATAACATTTTAAATTATTGTGGTCTTTTATAAGAAATATTTGTAGTTTATGAGGTAAGACATAAGAAGATAGAAAGAAAAACTAAGATAGAAAGTAGATTTTATAAAATTAAATTTGATGGAATTTTTATCTAATAAAAAAAACTTTAAAAAAAAAAAATTGATGGAATTTTAATGAAATAGTCATATAGAGTTACTACAAGAACTATTTTTGTGGAGAAAGGAGTCCTTTTAGAAGAAGAAAAATGTTACAAGATAAATTAGAATCTTGTGCAAGAAAATAATAGCCCCCACTATTTAGATCTAGATAGATGAAGATGAAAATTTCCCCCCGTAGCTTCCTTAAATTTTGCTAACAAATGTCATTCATCTATATTTTTTTAGATTTAGCTATATTATTGTAAATTTAACTATAGATTTAGCATTTCTTATTACTAAAAATAATCATTAGACATGTTTAGAGGTTGCCCATTTTAAAAAAATATATGGGTCCACTTGTTTATAAAAACTCCTAAATATTCTTAGTAGGACTCACTGAGAAGTTTTAGGAAGCCCCCCCTAAGGTTGCAGTCCCGTGAAGGGGGGCTCCCTAAAATATTTCAATGGGTGCTACTAAGAATTTTTAGGAGTTTTTATAAGCATGGGGTCTGACGTATTTTTTAAGAATGGATAAGCTTGAAACTGTAAGCTCCAAAATTTTAGGAGGCTAGTGGTCACAGGATTATGTTTTAGTAACAACGATAGCTAAATATTAAAGCAAGGATTTTAAAAATTGTAGATGAATGAAGTGTGGTAGAAATTTTTTGGAAGTGGTGAGCTAAATTTTCAACCTTGTGCCAAAGACACCCCAAATCTAAAATCTAAAAAGTAGGGGCTCGTACTTTCCTGTACAAGATTTTATTTTACCATAAGCATAATTTTCTTCTCATGGGACCCTTGCTCCACAAAAATAGATCTTGTAGCAACTCTATAGAATCATTTAAGAGGAAACCTAAGACCAAATGGTGTGAATATTATAAAGTCTTTAAACATGGTGGTTACATCAACCTAATTACATGCACCAACAACTTGGAAAAATATGAATCACCAATCAATGGCTTTAAAATAGCCAAAACAATGGGTGTGTAAAAACATGAAGTTAAAGATGATTCAATATTAGTGATAAATGGATGTTGCACTAGAACAAGTATGAATTGGAGGTTGAATAGCCTTCTAGAAGAAGCAATGTTAATAAGTGAAACATTTTATCAAATCACCTTCACACATTGTTATAGGGACCTAATGGGGCAATAGACTATTTGGCCAATCAAGGAATCAACCAATTTTCACTCCATACAAAATGGTTCTTTAAAGGAAACATGGGATGGCTTGATCAAAGTTATGTCTTCTCAACCACTCGGTATGGTCCCTTCATTGGCTAATAAATATGGTGTAACTAACTTATGTACTCAACTCAATGGATCAAGATTATCTTTTATAAAGAAATTCACCAATTATGAGGGTTACATTTAAATTATCAAACCAAGGATGTATCTTCTTGGATGACGTTGATATTTTATGTACGGCTTAAAGGTTTATGGGGTTCCCGAATAGTTGAGTATATGGAAATTGAACATGTTTATTCAAAAAGGAATTCATATAAAAGACTTTCAAAAATTAAAGTTTCTTATAGCATTTACCCTACAATTGTTGTTACAGGTTAACACTAGTGCTATGGGTTAACACTAGTGCTACAGGTAATAGTTACAAATAAATAACTATTGATCTAAACTTGAATATATCAAGATACTAATCTACTAATGCAACAACAAAGTCATAGTATTACCCTGAGTGGGCCCTTGTTTGGGTTGTTGTACTCTTCTAATTCATAGAATTATCAATCAATATTTATATTCTTCATTCACTCACATCAAAACAACATGAACTTGTTGGTGTAATTAATTAATTATTACACTAGCATAAGTTAACTTAGGTCTTGCATTTAATTAATTAAGTCCTAGGTTGCATTATTAGATAAATCATTTAATAAATAAATGGGATAATATTCCCTTCCTTGTTTGGTGGGATAAGATTACTTCTAGAAGATGAGTTGTCTTTCTAGAACTTATCTCAACATTTAATAATCATCTAGATAGGGTTCACATGTTGTCACATGTTGTTAGATAAAGACACATGGCAACATCTCATGCATCTTAGGTTTTCTCTCATGCATATATAATCAGGCATCTTGTACATTTGTAATCATGTCATATTCAATTTGACATCCTTGCATCTTAATGACAGCATGATTTTTCTGCCATTTCTCTCTTGTGGAAGTTTTTGTCTTGCAGGTGATTCTGGGGGGTTTGAGGAGTTCACCTAAACTCCTACATAACTCATTTTGATTATTGCCTAGAAATTAATATAAAGTACTAGAAAAATCACCACTATATGTCCCACAAATCCGTTCTATATATATAGACTTGATTTCGACTGGCTAATCCTAATTGTCCTTAAAAAATTACTCTTAATGACCTAAATTACACATATCAACTCATTCCCAAAAGATAGAAAGAGGATTGTTTTATTTTAAAAATATAAATAGAAAACTATAAGAAATAGAGTCCTAAAACAATTCTCCAACAGTAAATGGAGAATCAAAATTATTGGCATGCATAAACAAATGGCACAATGTATGCAATAAAAGAAAATTTGTTGCATTGTTGTGACATACTAATGTGGAATTTCTTCCTATCCTTTATGATGGAATTTATTATTGATGAGTAAAGTTATCTACATGTTATGGCTCTAACAATTGCATGGTGTCCTACATTTGTGGTTGCAAGTGCTCGATCCTTTAGTTTCATGCGGTTGATCTTGTAGTTGTGGGTCTATGACAATCCTTCGATTATGTGTTCTTTGTTGCCCTTGTCGCATGGTTAGTTCCTCTAAAACACTCATATGCTCCAATTACCAGAATTCATCAAAATATGCTCATATTTTAAAATAACCATCTAAACATGCAAACACTTATCAAACCATCATTTATCAAGTTTAGTGATTTATGCTTTTAAACATTTAATCATAGACTTTAGGAATGTTATGTTTCAAGGAAAAAAGATATAAACATAATTAACAAGAACAATTGTTGAACTCGTCACACCCTAAGAAATGTGAAATATCCTAACTATCCCATCCCACCCCACTTCTTTGTTGATTAATATGCATGTATAATACAAATTGATCCCATGAGAATCATGGTACTATATCATAGTGACAAATATCCCTTAAGATAAATTAAATACCATTTATATCCCACGAGTAGAGATAATCATGTTAAGTGTCTTAAACATGAAATATAGATATAACATGTGGTGTGTTTTGATATGTCTTATTGTACATGCAATTTGGTGTGGTGTGTTATAGATTGGTGTTATGGTGACAACTATTATAACAACTTGTGAAAGGGCATGTCATCACAACTAAGGCCAATTTTGACCCTCTTTAACATGGGCTATTGGAAAACATGAAATTCCAAACCATCTTTATTTCTAAAGAATTAGTAGTAATAGAGCTCCTATATGCAAACAAAGTCAATAAGGTTGATCATCTTCTATTCAAGGAAAGCATTAGAGTTAATTTTATAACAAAGATCTCAATAGTAGTGCTTGACAAGAACCTACGAATATGGATTCTTCACTTGTTCCTCCCTGATATCTACAATAGGGAGATTAAATGCTCAACCCTACCTCAATAGGTGCAAAAAGTGTTGAGTGCAAGGGAAGCCATAAATGGAAATGTATGTTTTATGTAGGAGATAGTAACCTTATATTGAAATATTCAAGAGGTGAGTACCTATTATAAGGATGTGAGAAAGGTTCTTGAGAAGTTGATGGTCACTCATACAGTTGGGATTTTGGATGCTCATGATACCTAAGCTCAAAGATAAAAAATAGTTCCTAGTAAACTACAATAGGATATTACAAATGGAGTGAAGTTCCCTACTTTGAGCAATAGTTGGGTAGACCCTTCCAGATGGGTGCAACTAGGGATAGAGGATATCAATTTGAATGTTAGGGAAGTCTAGGGGAGTTTGTGGGTGGTGTGGGTAGGTGGGGAATCCATGGAAATTTCCAAATTAAAGGTAAATAATTGATAAGGTTTTTCTTTTTCAATGAATGATAATTGTTGTCATGAGGATATGCACCTTGGATAAGTGTGAAACTTAGCTATCTTGTGAAACATGAGATCATCTTCAAGTTTTGGGTTGCTTATGGCGAAGATGAACCTCTAGAGAGGGTTGGTTCCCTCGATGGACCTCCTATAAACTACTGCCCTGATCAAGAAAAGAAATAGAAAATTAAAATGAAGAGATTATTGATCCTAGGAGGTGATGCAACATAAATCTAAGACTTTATACCTGTTGTTTCAACTCACAACTTCTCTCAAAAAAAAAGTTTTACTCTATGCACAACTCGATTTTCACAAGCTCACACAACAGTGCTTCATAAGAAGGTTGTACTTTAGGTTTTTGAAGGAAAACTGAAAGTTTTCACAACTATAACTGCTAAAAGAAATAACACAATCTATGACCTACATGAGTTTTACTTATTTTAGCATAAAATGTTTTGTAATGAGACACAATTCAAGGATTTTACATTGATAATCATAAAAATTTGATCAAATCATCCACAAAAACACTTAACACACAAATTTGGAGAAGGCAAATATGTTGCTTTTATTGAAATAATAAGAGTTTTTGCTAATAAAAATCTGAAAATACTACTTGAAAATACATAAAAGTTGTAAATGAAAACATCTCTCAAAACTGAGTTACAATCTCTAAGTTCTTTTGCATAAGGCAAAAAGAATAATAGAAATAACTAGCTCTAAAAAGAGTTGAATGCTTGGCTTTGTGTAAAACCCCTTCATCTTAACTGCACTTGAACCTCATAGAAGTTATTGAGTTTGCATGACGAGCTGAGAGCTGACTAGATGTGGAACTCCCTCCAAACTGGAAGCAAATCATGCAAGCTTTGGTGATGAGTAAGTTCACTTTGACTTTGACCTCTTCTCCTTTGTATGCTCCTTGAAGTGTGCCCCCAACTGAACTTGAACTAATCTTCACAAATATGCATGAAATTGATTGGAATTGATGTCTTCAATCCATTTGCATGAAACTATAAGTTGTTGGGAATACTTGAGGCAAAAAAATCATTTATTTTGAGGCCTAAAACAACCCCAAAATGCATGCATATGGCTTCAAACTCCACTTAGCTTAGGTTACACCCATGTAGGCTTCTTAATCAGGCCTAAACTGACTATAAGTGCTTGAAAACTAGCCCCTTAGGCCACTCAACTTATGAATTCTCCTTTGCATGATGATGCGCATGTGAGTTGTTTGAAGATGACTCATGCTTCACTTTGAATTACCATGATATCTTCTTGATCACCTTTATTATTGTTCTCATTAATGTAACTATCAAATCTAAAGCTATCATTATTGCCTTATCATTTATAGGGATTGTCATGCTTGACAGAACTGTGATTAACCCTTTTTTCAATGGTATTCATCTTTATGGTTTCCCTTTTCATGGTATGTCCTTTCTCATAAGGTCACTATCTGGTTATCTTAAAACCATTTAGGGCCAAATTTAAATGAAAAAAGAATCATTATTTCCCACTTGATGGGTTTTCATGGCCTTGCCACATTACATTTGCCTATATGCAACAACCAACATGAGAAAAATGGTGTAACTCATGCACCTATTATCATTGAGTTAGAATGAGATAGCAATGTTAATAACAAGTATACTCCCCCAAACTAATAACAAATACATGCCAATTTCTTTCATTTAGTAATTTTCCCTCACTATATATTTACACGTGTTTTATTTTTTTTCTAATTTAAATATTTATCAATATTTTCTATCTTGATAATATACCTATAAAAACACTCTCTAAGAGTTGAATACATTAGGAAATGTTATGGATACATCTATATATGTGAAGTGCTTTTATGCTTGTGAATAGTTGGCTTGAACCAACCCAACATTTCACATTTTATATCAAATAATAGGTATTATTTTACATGCCTATAATAGTTAAGTCAAGAGCTAAACATGAATTTTGAGATTTATTTACTTGTTTTGGTGAATAATTGATAAATATTATATCTCATTAAATTATAATGTTTTTTATCTCTTACCCACTCAATAATTTATTAGTTGTATATTTCTAGGTTCAACTACCATAATGTATATTGAGAAA
>VDFB02364380.1:0-13618 GCA_007258455.2 Sequoia sempervirens
CAAGAAGAACAGGGCAAAGTCGAACATGTATCAGTGTAGGAAGTATAGTTGTAGAATGCAAAGTCGAACATGTATCGATGCCTAAGGAAACAAAGACTCCAAAAGATGTGTGTAGGAAAGGGGTGAAAATGAGTGGGATGAGCGAAGTTTTAGAGCATTGAATGATCTGAGGCCTTCGAATTGCACGCCATTCAAGTCGAATAAATGCGAAGGGACAAGTAGTGCATGTTGTTGGATAGAAGGGACTGAGGGGGCATTGCACAATAAATGCAAAAAACTAGAAGTTGAGGGTGGTGAAGTGTTTGGCTACCACATGTATGTCTGATCCACTACCATGTCCCCACCACGAACCATCAAGAGGTGGACCCCGTGGATGATTGATCAGCTCTCCAAATAAATAAGTCATGAACGCGTTGGACCAATTGAAACATAACACGTGAAAGAATAAATCAAATTGGAAAAAAACAAAATTGATGGTTCCAGCAATACATATTTGACATGAACCAATTTTTTTTTTAATCTTATTTCTAATCCACGTGACACTCCTAAGATAGATGCTCCTACACACCCCTCTCCCCTATATCCAAAATTCCGTTCCATTGTGAAGTCTATCCCGCCAAGACAAGACACGACACGACACCGAAGACCAAAGGGATGTCCTGTCTGTCCTTTCAGAACCCACTTACTTTTTCAGAATCATGTCGCGAACAGAAATTTGTTATTAAATGCACCAATGGATATCCGGTAGAAACCCACCCATGCCGGCGTTTTGCTAACCAAGATCTTACCATCAATGCATTTTTTTCAGTTTTTAGATTTTGGAATACGTAATTTTCCTCCATCTCAGATCACTGAGATACACAATACGAGCATCACGATTCGCCTCGATAAATTTAGAAATCATAAATTTTATGGATTTTAAGATGTTCTGGGCGATTTGCATAGAGCATGCAGAACTTAGAATAAGCTTAATAAAGAGATACTATCTTAGAAAAACTGATTTGCAATCATTTTTTTCAAACATTTTGAATCATATGATCCGTCATCAGGAGAAGAAAACCAAGGCACCCAAATGAACACAAGGCAACAGGTTTTTCAATGTATACGATATCTATGGTATTGTTTATTGAAAATTGAAATTACAGTTTGAGCCTAGAAAGTGATCCAGATGTACAAAAATGCAGTAGAGGAGTAGAAGCAAGTTTATCAAAGAGAGAAGTGCATAGGCATTTAAGAGGAGCGCCATGCTGAAATAGAGAAGAGGGACCTGTCCTGCCAGCCGAGCACGAGGCAACCATGATCACCAGTAAGCCTGTAGGCTTCAGTAATCAGCCCCTTTGATCACCAGTAAGCCTGTAGGCTTCAGTAATCAGCCCCTTTGCCTGCAGAACCGTCTCGTAGCTAACGGGCACACGAACGAATCCCGCCCCCTCCATCCTCTTTAGCCACTTGTCCAATTTCTCATGCCTCTCCTTCCTCTCCCCTCCCTCGCACGCCACTATGTCTTTGATTTCCTCCCCAAACAGATGCTTTTCCACCGCCACCCTCTCCATACTGCGCTGCTGGGACCCGTCGGAGGCCAGGGAATCGAACACGGCACCATAGTAATGCATGGCCTCCACAAAACGGTCCTTAAAAGAAGGCCCGTTGTGGTTGGAGTCCTGTTCGACCGCAACCATAATCTTGGGCGACAGTCCGCGTAGCATATCGAGAAAACGGTCGATGCGAGGGCACCGAGGGGATCCTCCGGCGGCGGCGGCCGCAACCGCCGCATTTCTGGCTATGGCTTCTTCGATCTGTGACGGCGACGGCATGGTGTTTCTCGGCTCGCTTTTCAGAAGATCGTCCAAGGTGGTGTTTTGGAAGCGAGGAGCCGGGCGGACCGGCGGCCACCCGGGTCGTTTCTGTGGGCGGGTCGGGTCGTTGTCTTCCTCGGCGAGAAGTTTGTGCAGCTGCAGAACAGAGCTGATTGCCACGGCTTCCCCAATCTTAACTTTGAGCTCCTCTGCCTCTAGATTTTCCAGGGTGGAGTGAACAGGGTGGAACTGGAAAGGAATATTGAGCTTGTCTGCTTCCTCTGCTAGCACCCGCGCCGTGCGATCCAATGCTTGTTTGTGTTCGCTCACGGCTGTGATTCTCAGATTGGGCGGGCCTCCGCTACGAGCGGCGAGAGAATGCATGAGCCATGCCCACTGTATGGCCTCGCAGTCGTTGAGATCGATGACGTGGACAAAGTCCTCGCCTTCCATGGCCTCCACGATGCTCTGGTTCACTGCCGCGTAGGAGACCTTGAGAAAGGGGCAGAGGTTGAACAACATCTGCCGGGCTGAGAACCGGTCGACTGGCGATGGCAGGTGAGTGCAGTTGAGAGCCTTGTGGAGACCCGGCCAGGCTTTGGTTATTCGCGCTGCCAGGGCTTCCATGAAGTACGTGGCCACCCGCTGCATCGAGTCCCCTGTGGGAGAGGCCAGCAACGACAAATGCTCCAGGCACAGATTGGTGTTCTCCATGTGACCGGCCGAGACATTGTCTGCACAGGCCAGGAGAAGATTGATGAGGCACAGCCCCCGGTCCTCTGATCCCAGCTCCCGCTGAGCCAAAGCCATGGAGGGGTCAGCGTGCTCTTCGGTGATAAGATGGATGTCAGCGACATTGCCGAAAAGGCTGTCAACGGCGACGGCGGATCCGCGCTGCTCGGTGACCACCCGCCCCACGGGCTCTGTGGGGATCCATTCCATCTTCCCTCTTCACCCGCATACCTAAACTTCATTTTCGATGACTCCTAATTAACTATAGATCTTCCACTCTCCACAGGCACTGAACAAACATTCAAAAAGTCAGTTCTCTTTCTTCAGTTGTAATCAATCATTGTTCCCCCAGTACTCAACCAAATCTCTGCAACTTTGAACCGGAACCAGTCATTGATCTCGCACGGAATGTCTTCAAATGTCTCTTGGGTTTGTCAGCTCCACACCTATCAACAATAGAACCTTGTTACGATATACCAGACCAATCCACAGCTAATTCAAATTGAATCTACCAACCAGAGAAATTCAACAGAAAGAAATGGAGCTGTCATGTAATCATTCTTGTAAGTAACCCAAAATCCATTTTGTCAAGGTAGTTTTTATCTGAGTTATGAATCAGAAGGGCCAAACTCATACAAAGAAGTCAGAAAAACACCTACAACAACTTAGAACAAGAACCACCATTAGTCATAACACAAAATCAAACCAGATCAAACATACAAATAAGTGAGAAAAACACCTTACAACAACCTAGAAAAAGAGAATCATCAAGAATCAAAGCACAAAATCAGAAAGGAAGCGAGAAAAACACCCTACAACAATCTAGAAACAACAAGAACCACCAAGAATCATAACACAAAATCAAACCATAACCAAACCCATACAAAGAAGTGAGAAAAACACCCTACAACAATCTAGACACACCAAGTACCACCAAGAATCATAGCAGAAAATCAAACCACAGTCAAGCCCATACAAAGAAGTGAGAAAAACACCATACAACAACCTAGAACAACAAGAACTACCAAGAATCATAACACAAAATCAAACCACTGTCAAATCCATACAAAGAAGCGAGAAAAACATCCTACTAACAATCTAGAAACAATAAGAACCATCAAGAATCAAAACACAAAACTAAACCACAGCCAAACCCATACAAAGAAGTGAGAAAAACACTCTACAACAACCTAGAACAACCAAGAATCATAACACAAAATCAAACCACAACACCTCTCATACAACTACTGTTACAGAAAGATCTGACCCATAAATAAACAAGATTGAAAGGGGGAAATCATAAGAGCTGAAATGCCCATAAAACTCATACCTGCAATCCACCATCAAACCTTGCACCATTTCACTACAAGATCTCTCCTCTCCTCTCCTCTCCTCTCCTCTTAATATGCCTCAAACGGGCGAGATCATCCAACCCAGATATAAAAGTCTAATCTTTATGTCGTAGGGAAGCGGACAGGAAAACAAGATTTATTCTAGGGATCGGATGGATCACAGCTAACAATTATATGGACGAGGGAATGCCTCTGTCGAAAATGAGGACAAAGAGAAACGACCCGTCCTTTCACGTGCATCCAATGTGATCTTGTTTTCTAGCCATGGTCGTTGTTATGAGCTCGAATCAAATTCACGCACAGCTTGGACTCTGCCCAAACTCCAAACTCTGTCGTTTATACCAAAGATGGCTTTCCTTACTAAATAATACATCGTTTATTCTTCTACCTCTGCCATTGTCTTATCTTCACCCGTCCAATCACCCTGAGCAATCCATCGACGCCCTTTATAGGTTTTCATCGTCACGTCTACATCTCTGCACAGAGTCTGCCATTTATATTTCGTTTCAAAGCTTCAAGTCGAAGAATTCTTTGAGGAAATTTGTCGTATTAAAAGTTGTAAGGAGAGAGATGGCGTACTGCGAAGCAAGAGACGACAAAGGCAAGTGGTCGAGCAGGTATCGTTTTGTCCATATAAAACAATTGCGTTAGTCGTTGAATCCGAAATTCACGCAACTCCGACTCTCGCGACAAATTAAATTATCGCCATCGATCTTTATTCGCTTTCAAACATACAAAGCCAAATTGTTAATTATATGAATTTAAATCTTGTCCCAACTATGTGAACTGGAATATGCATGGAATATAATTATTTTCCTTTGTATTCACCTTCTAAACCTCCACATGAAAATGTTAAATTCACATAGTGTGCTTTTACATTTTTGTTTTGTTTTGGACTATTAAATATATTATCCTTAGATCAGTTTTCATTTCATAATCAATCATTTAATTATCACAAAATTTTAGTCTAAATTCATTCTTATTCTTAATTTTTTCACTTTAAAATTTGGTGGTATAGCGGCATGGTTCAATCTATGGGTGGCATGATCTAATCTATGTCGTTCAAAATCTAAATTTCTTTCTCAAATAAATTTTTGTTTTAGACTATTTTGAGTATATGTTTTAAATATATTATTGTAGCTTCCAATTCAATATATATAATTTTTTTTATCTCATAATCAATCAAACAATTGTTATTATAAGTTATTTTGGTCAATGTTTCTATTTTTTCCAACCTATATAATGTACCCAATCTATGAATGACATGACCTAGTCCACCTCATTCAAAATCTAAAAATTTCCCTCCTAAATAAATCATTCTAGAAACTAGTCATTACTCTATGAGTCTATACTCCAAAATATTGAATTAAGTGATTAAAGACATGTATTTATAGACATTCCTAGGCCATTAGCAACTAGCACTTGCACCTAAAGGAGGTTGAAGGATTACACTGATAGAAAACTATATGTATGTTAATATGTTAGAGAGTATGTGTTTGTGCATGGATGTTGTAATGTCCCCATTTTGGCCATACGCTCTTCGTTTGGTTTTAGCCTATTTCCGGAAATCCATAGGCTACTCAGATGTGCGAATTTAGGGTTTCCACTTTCATTAAGTCTTGCTTCCAGCTCAGTTCTGCTTTCTGTTGGTTTTGAGGTAAACTTACTATTTTTGGCAGTGGCTATTTTTAGTAAGTCTAATTTTGGCAATGGCATCATCAGCAGTTCAACTCAAGTCATCTTGTTATCCATCAGTTTCAGTTTGGCTTTGGGTTTGGTTTTCTTCATGAGTTGAGTTTATACTTAGTCAAATTTCATGTTTCTCAGTTGTACCCCATGCCTAGAAGTAATAACTTCATGTTGTTTTAAAAGAGGGGCTATTAAGGGGGGTCAATTGTGCATTTAATGATTTATTAAATGCTTTATTGTTGCAAAGTGAATTTGGACACCTAAAGGAGGTTGAGTAATATTTTATTATTTCAAAAAGTAAAATGCAAAAAGGTGGTGTCCCTTTTGGAAGTTGAAGTGATTCAACTTCTTGGAATTTGAAGAGTTCTTGTTGCTTCATTTTCCAACTGAAGCTTATATATTTTTGTTGTTTGAAGTGTTGATTATGTTATGTTTTGGAAAGCAAAGTTATGCTGCTGGTTTGAAATCCAAAATCCGGCTAAGGGAGAGCTTAGCAAATTTACTCCATTCTTCGGACCTGAAACTATGGTTCCCTAGATGGTCTATTGCGGATGTGCTCCATGCAAAAGTGCATATTGAGCATCGAAGTGAAGAAATTTGGTGATGTTTTTAGTATTTTGTGTTGCTGATTTTCATACAGCTGAAGATGATTTTTGTATACAGCTCCTTGAGTAAATTTTATTCCATTATGGGTATTTGAGCTAACCATTTCTATGCTAAGGGCGATGCTATTTGTAGAAAATCAGAATTTATGATGAAGTGTGGATTTTTCTAGGAAGACCATACACCTTTTATAGGGTCGTACCATTAATTATCAGCTTGTATTGGGTTTCAAACTTGTTTTTTGGTGATTGTTTGGCACCTACAAACTCATGGTTGCTAGTCGTCTATCCTTCTTGAATGCTACTCTGAGTTTTGGTGAGCTTTGAAGTTGATTTGAGGTAAATTTGAGCATTTTGATGTTTCATGGGTTGTTGGTTCAATACTTTCAGTTTGTTGTTTGTCATATCAGATTTATATCAGTTCATATTTTGGCTTGTAATTTGGTGATTGAGAAGATTTAGAGTTGTAGAAATCATCCTTCAAACATTTGCATTGATTTTATCATTGTAACACTTGTAAATTGCAGATTTATTTCATTGTAAGGATGCGAATTAGTAGTACTAATCCAGTCATTTTAATTATTGCATTTACTTGTGAATTTTAATGCAAACACTTTAACCCCTGGATGGTTTACCGCCAGTGTGGATAAAGAACATTCTAGAAGCTTATCTCTCTTATTTGCAACTATTTCTATTCATTGTAAAGCTAGTTAGTAGTACTAACGGCTATTTCATTTTATTGCTACAATTTATACTTGATTACACTCCCACAATTGAGTGGTTGAGTTTTAGAATAAACATCTTTCTTGATTGTAAATTCCCCCCACAAAATAAGTGGAAGAGAGGATTTAATGGCTGGCTTGCTGCCTTAATAATGTAATAATCTCACCCACTAAATAAGTGGAGTATTCCCACTCCTTGTGGATGCCTGCATCAGCAGATGAATTCTACTTTCAGTTCAATTTATACCTAATGATCCTTTGACCATATGCTATCACCTCACCCACATTGGGATCTTGGTGAACATTCTTGGTTAGAGTTAATTTCCATGCTGATTTGCATTTGGAGCTAACGCTAATCAGTGGTTTGATGCTGGTTTGTGTGTCTAATTTTGGGGAAAAAAGTTAAGGGAAATATTTCAAATGTGTTGCAAATTCTAGTTGCATGTGGTTGGATTAAACAATTAATAATAAGTACTAAATAATGGAATTAAATAAACTTAAAAAAATCTATATTTTTTCCTTAAAGAAATTAAGTATTATCTTATTATGAAATATTTGCATATAGATTTAAAACATAAAGCAATGCAGATGAAAAATAAAGTTACCATCAAATTGACAAAAAACACTGCAAATAGAAATATAATGTTCCCATCTAGTTTTCAAATCAATATCTATCTAACTTTTATGTGATAAGTGAGCTTTTGGAGGCTTTTACCTAATATTTTATACACTTTTACCATTAAATAGTAGCTAGTTCTTGTTGTCAAATCAATATTTATTTGGATTTATGTGATAAGTGAGATTTTGGAGGCTTTTACCTAATATTTTGGAGGCTTTTACCATTAAACAATAGCTAGTTTACCATTAATTGGTAGCTGAAACATTTTTTCTGATGAATCAACAGTGGTTTGCAAGCATGAGACTTGTTTTAGGCTTGAGCAAATCTCACACTATATGTAGTCTATCGACTAATTATAGGGTGCAAATTAGAACAATCCAACATTCATGGAATCATGCACACAAGAATAATCTAATTTCTAAGAACTCTAAAGCTCTATCTCTACATTCACACCAATTTTTCATATCTCATTGATACATTTTGACTCAAAATCCAACAAAAGTTTGTCAAAATTTTGACAAACTTTCGTTGGAATTATTTTGTCGGTTTTCTGATGAACTTTGAAACATCGAAATTCTGACCCAGCATCGTCGGTTGGGTCAGAATTTCGACGTTTCAAAGTTCGTCGAAAAATCGACGAAATAATTCTAACGAAATTTCGTCGAAATTCCGACAAACTTTTGTCGGATTTTGAGTCAAAATGTATCAGTGTATATCTCTACATTTGCATCACATACATGATATGGATGCAAAACTGTACATCATCATCTAGGGGCTTGAATTGTGACCAAGACCACATCCTCTCATCTTGAAAAAAAAACTCTCCATTTCTAGCACAACATTTTAGAAACTATTCTTGGGATGAATTAATTGTACATATCCTTGACAATTATATCAACATAATAGATAATGTTGTATAATCCTATCTAAATCCAAGCCACTAATACAACCCTATTTCTAGCAACAATAATCTTTAAGCATTTTTTTTATAATATTCTAACTTGTGTTCCATATCTAGATTCTAAATTATGATCACTTATATCATTATGTATTAAAAATTGACATCTCACAAAAATAAATAAGCATTTGTATCCTCTCCAACTCCAACTACTTGAAATTCTTAGTTCTTGTACATATATCTATCTAATAGATATATTATTTAATATTGTTTGATTATTTGAATAGATCTAAATTATCATTGTGGAACATATATTATGCATGTGGACTAGGATTGTAACGCCCCGCTGTGAACCCTAGAGGATAAAACTTATACTACAAAAAATAGACATTTTTTTTCTTTTAAGTACAATGTTGTGCAAGAAACTAACATAACTTTAACTATTATCCTAAGTCCCCTAGGGTGCACGACTGCATTACTTATTTTTCCATTATCTAATTTACAAATCCAAATAACTTATTAACAATTAAACGCTAAACATAATTAAACATGTTCTTAACTCAATTACATAAGAACATAAGAGCTATGTAAAACATCCATCATATAACATAAAAGAATAATCAATCAATCTCCCATTCAATTAATAATTTCAATGTCACGTATTACAAAGTTCCTTACATACAAGAGATACATCAATTCAGTTAACATATACATTTGTACAATGATACTTCCTTGAATCTAGTGAGGAGTGCTTAACAAGGTTACATGATACATGATCAAATACAATACCAATTACAAGTACATTGGTCAACTTCCAAAAATAGGTGCAATGCAAAAGACAATGGATCAGATGAATCTCTCCAACTCAAACATAAGGGGAACCTAATGGAGAACATTACACATTCCACCCTACTATGTGAATCCAAAGATTCACCCCCCATGCTAGGAGGTTACAAAGGGCCCCACCAGCTGAAGGACAAGATCTAGACATAACAAAGTTGACCAAAACTCATAACACAAGACAGTCACATCAAATAAAACAACAACCTCCAAGAACATATTTCTAGAGGAACACAAGTACTCAAGTAAAACAAAAAGCAAAGAATCCTCATGGTTGTCATAGGGGAAGTGTCATCACATAATTGGACATAGGTTATCCAGGTAGTTCTTCCTAGGCCCCAGCCCCCATCCTTAGGTTATCCTGGTAGCCTCTACTAAACTTCGGCCCCTCATGCCAACTTATGTGGAATCAAGCTACCTCTCGTGGAGATGAAGTAGTCAATTATGCCATTCCAGGCCTTCCCGTCTCACCTCAAGCCTAAACGAGCACTTGAGGTTGAGCAAGGTACAATTTATCTTGTGGGCATGTGCAGGATCATGGTATGCCAAAAAGTGGCAATGGAGAAAAAATTACGTGTTTCTACGACTCAAAAACGCGAAAATGTCGAGTTGACTTTATGTGGCTTGGGTGACTACTGAAGCAAAGCCCAAACCTAGATTTCAAAATCGGATATCCAATTTTTGACACATATATATACTTCTATTTCGGCCCAATTAAAACTCATTCTCATTTGACATTTGCTTAACCGCGGCGGGGGCACAGTGAAAAGTTGATTCCGCAAATCAGATATCCGATTTGGTGCAAATCCATCTTCAAAAGGTTAGATTCTTGATTTTTTATTTGCTCTAATCAAATTTTCAATTAGATTTGTGTAATTTTAGTTGATTTTTTTCAAAATAGGGTTTTTTGATAGATTTTTTATGAAAAAATTGAGTTTAGTATGGATTTTGATGAAAATTGAATGTTTTGCCAAATAGTTTTGACTTAAAAATAGTGTTTTATGTATTTGGATTAAAAATTAGAGAATTTTATATAAGATTTTTTGTTAAAACTACTAGGGTTTTTGTTGGATTTTTAAAAAACTAGGGTATTTTTTATAATATTATTTTTGTTATATTGTCTAATTTTAATTAGATTGATTTGTTTTAACTTTATTAGGGCATTATGAGTACAGCGGCCGATGAAAATGCACAAATTCCACCACCTCCACCACCTCCCACAACCATGATTCAAGAATTAATTTCTAAAAATTGCAATGAGTGCAGGGCATTTCGAAGTTTATACGAGAGTCCCTGGAATTATCTAAGATGTAAACCTGATGAAAGAAATAATTAAAAACATAGAAACCCTCTCACACAAAACATAATGCCTTTCATTCATGTGGCCGAGAAGACATGAAGAATATGCATGTGGATTGTCATATGATGATGTGAAAGATCTCGGAATAACCAAAGCCCAAATAGCCTCTTTATTTGTTAACCCCTGCACTGGTTTGCTGGTTAATGTTAATAAAACAATACTTTCTATAAAATGGTGCACTCATAGAGACATTGTAGAAAAATTTTGGGATCGTTGGTGTATGGTTTTTGAAACCATAGAACAGCAACAATTGTGATATACCATTTTACTTTATAAAAGGTATATCTTTGAGTTTGTGTTAGGGCATCATGTCAGTGCTTTGACATTAGACCCTTCGAGCGTTGGTGGAGGTATGCCCCGGGATAGACGAGTTAGAGTAATACCCGCCCTTATGTTCCCCTCCCTACGCCTTCCTCAGCCACCTCGGTAGACCATCGGATATTATGCGAGGATCGCGGCCACGATTATCCGCGCTATTCCTCACGGTGGTCTTTTGGTTTCGCATGTACGTAGTAGCTTCGGCACGATACGGTGATGTTGGTGATGGCTCGGAATCTGCATGGCTCCTCGTCAAGTCCACATATTTGTGTGCCACATACTTGCTCCATGTGCCACCAAATATGCTTGGGTCTCTTATTTACAACACATTAGAGCATCCCATGGAGCACTTCGGATTATGACTTCCATGATGTGGACATTATAGATCGGATGCGGTGGAGCCTGCCGAATGCGAGTCACTCTCTACACGCTGAGAGGGGACATTGGAATAATTGATCTGTGCAAGATTTAAAGTTATGAGATTCATAACTTGCATTTTAAATGAATATTAATAAGAGATAGTATAATGTACTAATATTTATTTACATGGTCTATTTAACAGTTGATGTCCGAGGAGGAGCTGACACAAGTGACGGATAGCATCCTGAGGGCCATTTCATTTGGCCTGGACACGCACATAGTATATATTTTTGCACTCACTCATTTACATTTATTTATTATATACTTTCTTGTCCTTTGAATTGTCATTAATGAAATTATATAATAACTTATATGTTTATCTTATTTTCCTCTTGTAGAAAATACCTTGTGCGAGCGAGGTGCAGCCTTGTCCAGATTATGGAAGTGCAATGTTGGATAAGGGGAAGGTAATTGAACTCAAATTTGATTGAATTAAGAATTTTAAGATCTCATATTGATTATACATATATCAACATAGATTGGTAGTTTCATATGTACTTGTCATTTTTATGTGCAGGGAATTATGAGCTATACGTCCTTGTTGACAAGTGACACAATGCCTGAAGCAGTACGTATTGGAACACTTGAAGGAGTAGGTGTTGAAGCACCTCAAGGAGGAGTTGCCAAAACACCTAAAGGAGATAAAGAAAAAGATCAACCTAAAGAAGTATGTGTTCATTTTATTTTATGTTTGGTATTTATATGTTCCTGTTACTGACAATTGTATGCTAACTTGGATCACTTTTATGTTTTTGTTCACCTATATAGATTGAAATTACAAAAGATGGTTTGGTCGGTTCTTTGAGAGGGGCATATTCTAGAACTCATGACCCTTTGAAGAGACGGATATTTCAGGTAATCAAGATTACAATTTTAGAGTTCAATTATAATTTAATGTATATTGATTTTGATGTTAATTATTCGATTTTAAATTATATAGTATAACTAATTTCTCAATTGTGGTTTGACTTTTCTAACATTGCAGCTACCTTCAGGGCAACTTGAAGTGCTAAAGAGGCTCCATTTTGATGATCCACCAGTAGTTTAGAGATGAGATAAACTGTTTGGCATGTAAATATTTGAATAGATACCGAGATGGCATATGTGTAAAATTTTGTTTGAGTTGGCGTTGATGCCATTTTTGTATATGGACATACACTTGATTATTGGATAATTTGATATATAGAGTTGACAATCGAAATTGGTACTCCTCATGTGCATAATTAAACTCTTTGAAATTTTAATGAAATTGAGCAATGGTTAATATCTTGATGTACAATAGCATAAAAAGAATGGTTATATTATGTAGTTTATTCATATTGCTGATTACATTGCATTTACATCTTTCAAACTCAAAAAGCATTACTTTCACATTGCATAGTAACAACTAGTCTTTGATAGATGAAAAAAATTTTGACCACAATATAGTTTTACAAAGTCAACTAAGCAGTTTATGCTGGAGTACTTCACAGTACATAACTAATAATTAAAAATGTATTCATATTATTGATTACATTGCATTGCACATCTTTCAAACTCAAAGCATTACTTCACATTGCATAAGTAACAACTAGATGCTGATAGATGAAAAGATTTCAATTACAGGCCTGCTGCCCCCTCATTCCACACACTATGCAACCATTTACTTGCGGTGTAGGGGCCGAACAATGGAGAAAACATGTAAAAATAATGTATATATATGTAGCCTAGAAGCATGAATTAGTACCAATATTAATGCATCACCATTGATTACCTTGAAGTAGAGATTTGAATCAGCATCATTCTTCAATAAGCCCAAACTAGACAGGTATCGATCAATCCTTTCGTACCATGCACGAGGAGCCTGCTTAAGACCATACAAGGCCTTCTTCAGCTTACACACATGTGACTCCTTCCCATGTTGCTCGACGTAAACTTCTTCCTCAATCACGCCATTGAGAAAAGTTGTCTTCACATCCATTTGATGAATCTCCCATCCTCTTGATGTAGCAAGGGCAATGATAGTTCTGAAAAAAGTGTAACGAGCAACAGGAGCAAATGTTTCTTCATAATCAACTCCCTCTTTCTGAGAAAAACTAAGAATCCTTAATGTTAGCTAGATTAAAACTAAGAATCCTCAATGTTGCATATTAGTGTTTTAATTTGTCTCCTTCAAAACAACTCACACCATAATAGTGTGTGAGTTATTACCTCTCTTCAAATTATGTGGGGAAGCTCCCTGAGATGTAAAACTACCTTTGACACTAAGCTATAGAAAAAATATATAGCTA